>JAQIXL010000231.1:0-41974 GCA_034700245.1 Poikilolaimus oxycercus
GTCACTGGTAGGGACCGGAAGGAATCGCCGCTGACGCTCCACAGCCGCCTTGAGGAAACGCGCAGTCCGTTCCACCAGGCACGCGGTCCGGAAGCTCAGAAATGACACCAGTACGAAGAGTACTTCGGATGGTAGATCGTTGATTGTAGCCATCCTAAATAGATGTTTGATTTTGCTGCAAAGAAAATAGAGGAAAAACGGTTTTCGAGAGATAGCTTTTTGCCGCTTACAAGAGCAGGTCTTTGAAAAAATAGAGACGACACATAAAGCTAAGATTTATTGACAAAACATCACAAGCTTTTACACTCCCGTACTCCCGAAACCCTGCTCGCCACGCGAGCTCTCTTCCAAATTCGCGACTTCTTCATAACGAGCATGACAAATCTAAAGAGCTTGCTTTTGTGAAAAAACTATACACCTTTTCACAAATCAGTTGGGCGATTCGATCCCTTTTTTTGAATGTAAACGGTTCATGGCCAAGGTTGAAGAGTAAAACCTAAATTATTGTAAAAAATCTTTATCGCACACCTTTAACTCCCCGCGATAGTCTTCATCCACAACACCGGCCATAACATGGATGGCGTGTTTAAGTGCAAGTCCTGAACGCGGTGCAATCCTGCCGTATGTTCCTTTCGGTAGCTCGATCTAAGTTGTTGTTGTTTTATGGAAACAACAAGCTTACACGTAATCCTGTGGAGACGATTAGCTGTCCGTGAGAAGGAACAGTCCCGTCTTCAACAGCAAAAAGATCTGCACCTGCAGCGAGAGTTGAGCCGTAGGAAGGGGAAACGGCATCCTCGCGAAGTTTTTGGAATTTTATCATCTGAAAAAACTGTTTCAACTTGTTTAAACATAAAAATGTATAAGTATACAAGCCGATTTACAGGCGATGTAGGTCCTGTCAAGAAAATAATGCATAACCAAGTTAAATCCATTTATGCAATTATGAAAAAACAACAAACCATTTTCTGAGATCATTCACAGTAACCAAACGGTAACGTAGAACCAGAAGGTAAAGGCCTACGCTTACTAAATGTCGGTCTCAGCTTTTTCTGCTCAACCGAATTAAACAACTGTGCTGCTCTATTTTTCGAAATTTTTCGATAATTTACAGTTATAGGATTAAACTCTGTACCCGTTGCAATAGATTTCGCCATACTTTTCATCGCCTGGAATGTAATAAGCTCACTAGCGCTTTCTGTTAATCGAAATCCTTTGCACTTGATCACAGCATCGACTTGACCGTTCTTAACCGTTTTGTAACTGTACGTCTTCGGTCCTGGGGCCGCCACTTCCACGAGTTGAGATCCCTCTTTAATTTCAGACGTAAACTCTCCAAGAAAATCTCCAATCTCATCGCCGAGAGGATTTTCGCCGCGACATCCAAAAATCAAAGAATCGGTGTCTATAGCATTATTTAATTCTTTAAAAATAGGGATAATCTTACCGACATACTGAAGGTCTCCTTCCTTGATCTTTGCCATAGCCTTGTACAAATGTATTCTAGCGTAAGATGTTGTTAAAGCAGCAATCACAGTACAACTAGAAGGTAGTGGTTCAATCGCTTCCTCTTTTTTCTTATACTCAACGTAGAGCTAAAAAATAGTGAAAATCGTCGAAAGCAGACTTACGAGATTGTCAGCCAATCGGACAGCCGGTTTCACTTCGAAATCAGGATCATTCAACAGCTCGAAGAACTCGACCGAGTTGCTGGTGATGAGCGTTAAACGCTTGTCGAGCAACTCGGCAAACTTGCCCCACTGCAAAACTCGAAACAAAATCTAGAAATGGCCTAATGGTTTACAATTCTGTGCATCATGCAGAGACCCCCGGGTTCAACTCCAAGGCGTGAATTTTTTTTGCAAAAAAAGGAAGAAAACAACTTACAAAACTGTTACAGAGTAACTTGGCGACCGCTCGTGCTGCTGCGTTTAACCGCATATTTGCAGGGTCAAGAATTATTCCTTCTCGATCAAAGTAATCCTTGATAAACTTGCGCTTTTGCCTCTCAGTCTTCACCTTTGAAGGCCATCCACTCGCCTCCTGAAAAACCAAAACTAATCGTTTGAGTTCTAGACATACCACTTTCATTTTTAAGGCGAAGTTAAGATATTCGCTAAGTAGTCCATGCTTGCCGGTTGCCCTGTCATAGTTGGTCCACTCAGAATAGTGAAGAACCTGAAGTGTTCTAACTAACGAATAACGGAAACACCTCGTCTACAGCAATAATAGAATATCCGTATTTCAATGCTAGACGAAGCTCCGCTGTCGGCCACGTTCCACGCAATAGTCTCTCATTGAAATTATGCGGACAGCTCTGATTTAACTCGCTAGTCGCACATCTAAAAAATAGCCTCTTTGCAAAAATGCAGACCTCGAACATAAACAAAAGACTAATTTCCCATTGATTCTCGTCGGTAAAACGGGAAGCCATAATTTTTCTGGTGGTGCAACCTGAAGTGTTTTATCAAAAACTAAAAATACTGCTAACCGTGCATTTCATAAAACCGCGATATTTCATCTGTTTTGGTGAAGAAATAGGTACTTGCACTTCACTGCCTTTTACATAAATTCCCTCGCCGATTGGTAACGGCCCGTATTTGTTTACATAGCTTAAAAAAGAAAATTTTTAGGATTAAAAAGTTACGGGTAGAGGCTGGTCACGTCGAGGTAATTGCCGACAAAAACGTCACCGTACTTTCTATACAGTACGAAAACCTCGGTTCGACCTCCGTAGAATGCATCTTTCACGTTTAAAGGTTCCTAATTGAAGCACCGATTAGAATTAAAAATGTTTTACTGACCGCGAATTCGCAAGTATCGAAGAACTCCTTCATTTCCGCTGACGCTTTCAGCTGTTCACGGATTTCACATTCGTGTACAACTTCGACAGCGTAACCAAGTTGGCGTAGCTTTGTCACTCGCTCTTTGTCTCTCTTTCGAATCTCCCAAGCCGGTCGTCCCATGCAGGACGAGTCTTCACCGTATGAGCACTCGTGCTGATGATAAAAACATCCATAAACTTCCAGAACACGACGCTCATTCTCATTCTCCATGTACCCGTCAGCATAGAAATTAGTTCCAGGAATCTGAAACGAGGGAAAATGATTTCGCAAGTTCATACCTTGTATTCACCACCATCGAAAGCATGTTGAATATGAACGCCCTCAGTGAAAGCTCGCCAAGCCAGGTATTTAGCAGCAAAGAGACTTTGCTTCTTACGAAGCAATTTCTTCGGGTTGTCAAGGGCAATTGTTCCGGGTTTCACAAAGAGTCGTCGAAATGTCTTCATTGTTGCAGCCGGCGCTGTCAGACATTCCTTTAGAGGGTGAACAGTGGTTTGAACAAAAAACTCGGAGTCAAATGCAAGACATCTAATAAAACAATTAAACTTCTGGAATTTGGTTGTTAGTTCTCACCCTTTCGCCATCAGTGTGACATCGTTGAGGCAGTACTCTTCAATGTCGTGAAGAAACGAAAATGCAACACCGGCCTCAACCTTCAGAACGAATGAAAATTACGGGTAACCTTACTTGTTGTTGGTGCCATTCGCGTAGAGCTTCTTTTTCTTTTTTGGACATCGAGTCGGATAAATAATATTTCAGATCAGGAATCGGTCCGTAGTAATTATAATTCCATGGAGCAGTAAAACCGTGTGGAAAATACCCTGAAATCGGGTATAATTACTGTTTTATTTCTCGTTGAAACCAACCCTTCTTATTTTCTCTGAGATTAAAAGCCTCGGGGAATTTTGAGAGTGGCATTGCTAAGAAGTTCAGGCTATCAACGATCCGGCAATTCTGACCCTCGAGAAACATCAACTTTCGTCCATTCAGCACCAGCCGCTTGACATTGACATTTGTCAGTCCGGAGTAAATTGCGGAGAGAAGAATCTGTCCATCGAAACTTGATCGAACGCGTCATACGCTTAAAGTACTCACTTTTTCAAATTATGACAGACCGCTGTGGAACCCTTATTCTGATACGAGAACAACCATCGAACGAAAGGAATCGCGATATTTCGATAAGGACCGTGGCCGAAGGAGTTCCATTTATGAAAGCGAGGACCGCATTGCGGACATGGAGCCAGTCTCTCAGCCTCTGCCACGTTTCTCGGCATCTCTCCTTTGCACGCGTCGCAACATTTTAGAGCAATGATAAGCACAGGAAGATGCTGTCCTCGGTGACAGTTATGTGGCTCTTGAGACGTCCCAGGGTTCTCACAGCATGGGATCTGTGTTGAAGTCTAAAAATTTCTCTTGAAGGAAAAAACACGCTAATTCACCTCGATATCAACGAAAATGAGCGATCCCTCAGCGATAAAATTTGAAGCTTGCTTGATGGGTCTCATGTAGCAGGTGTGGCCTATAGATAAGGCTTGGCAAAAAAACACTCACCACTCACTGGTTGATCCAGTTGACATAAATGGCAGAATGTACTGTAACAAGAATGTTCCCTACCCTAAAACGATTTGAAAATCTGTATGTGCTTACAGATCGTTTAAAGATTCGTTGTCGACAATCGGGGCATCGTTCAACCAGTTCACATGGTGATTTACCGTTGCGAAGTCCTTTCTCCAAATGTCTATTGTAGCAAGATACACTGAATGTTGTGTACTTTTTAAGAAGAATCATGGAAACCTTTGAAACCACTGCTCACACTTCGGACAGTTAAACGAGTTTACTCCCTTGCATTGCCGTGATCCACCGCGATGAAGGCATAGACGACATTGAGCTCGACAGTTATAATGAAGAGCGGTGTAATTAAACTTTTTCAAACAGGCTCCACAAAAATAACCGTATCCTAAACCAGATAATTTTCTAAAAAAACAGATTTACCGAGATAAGCACCGAGTCGTTTCACATGATCGAAGTGATTCTGTTTCAAACGAATTCCGAGAACGCGGTCATCACCGCGATATGGTCCGACAAACAGCGGCTTGTCTCGATAATTGTCAGCAAATACGATCAACTGTACATGCTCCAAGATGGTTTGAAAACGTCGAATATCGTCGATGTTGTAGTCTTGTGTTTTGCCTATTCCTGCTTTCTGTTGAAGCTTCCTCGCCATTCGAAGCAATCGTTTTTCAGAACGGCTCACCGAGCGCCACAAGCTACTAGTAAACCGTCTTTGAAAGGCCAGACCGAGACAGATAGCTTTAGGCAAGCAGAGATCGCGCCCTAAATACGTGCAAACATTTTGAAAGGCAAAATTGTACTTGATCGATTCAAGAATTTGTTTATTTACCTACGACTTTAGTGATAGTCTTGTTAGAACGATCTCCGGTAGCAGGCTCTCCGCTACCACGAGGAAATTTCACGAAATTGACGAACATATCGATCTAAACTTTCTCGTCTGAAAATGGAAATGTCACACCTCGCCATCGCTGAATGGAATCGCGCGATTGCTTTGGGCGTAATTCTCGAATTCTCGTAGGAGTAGAGTGGCGGAGTATTCCCTGATTTTAACATATCGAAGTAGAAAGGGTGAGGCCGCCTCGGGGTGTGAAACTTCGATTCCAACCTGTTGAAGGAAAACAGTAGGCGTATGGTACTTATACAAATGTATGACTTACCATATCAGCGTCTTGCCCGAATTCGTCTTTGGCTCTCAGAACAACATCGTCGAAGATTCTCACGAGTGTATCGTTCAGACTTGGTTCTCGAAGAGCCACTTCTCGAATTTGTAGTTTGTACTTGGGTATCCTCAAATTGAACTGAGTCGATTCTTCGAAACCGGTAAGTCGTAAACGGTAAAGCCTCCGAACATCTATAAACAGTTTTGAAAGGAAAACACCATAGGAAACCGTTGTTTGACGAAGAAGACGACGATGCAACGTTTCGTAAATCGTCCTCAACATCTTCTTGTTCTGTTGCATTTTCCTCTTCAAACCCGACAGTTTCAATATCATCGTCTGCCAAATAAGGTAGAAGAAAAGAAGCTGCGTACCTGGCCGCATAATTCGACGACGTTTTCTCCTTGTCGACACAAAAGCATCCTTATTTGCTCGCTTCGACATAGGTTGACTGCAAGAGGAAGAGGAAACGTCGCTAGAAAGAAAGAGCGAGGAAAAAATGCCGTTGTCTGGGAGGAAAGGAAAAATTCTTCTCTGGACAGAGATCTGTCGGTTATCCGTGTCTCATCGTGTCAACCCCTGCCTCGCTAAGTGCACTTTACGCCTTGAGGAGGAGACGCGGGGGAGGAGAGGCGGCCTTTGTCTGCATGCCTTCTCAGTTTCACGTTTTCCTCCCATCCCGGCTCCTCGCATGTCTCTTTCTTCTCGTTTTTGCTTGCTGATTTCTCGTTGCATACAAGGCTGTTTAGGTAGTTACCCCAGGCAATATGCCCCCGAAACGAGTTCTACACAACCCATTCTACGAGGTATATACCGTTTAAAGATAACACGATGATTTGCGCAGGAAGACGAGTCCGGCGGCTACTACGACGACGACTCAACCAGACGCGTTCAAAGCCGACGGGCTGTGAAGCACGATCTTCTCGTAAGTTGAAAGAGAAATCTTATGAAAAATCGCATACATTCTGTTCAGAACGAGGACGACGAGCTCGAAGACGAGGAGGACGTACAAGAACAAGTCCAGCGTCCGGCGCGTTCGTCTCGTGGTGGCCGTGGTGGTGGACGCGGTGGAGGGCGCGGAGGTGGTTCAAGTGCCTCGACTCCGAAGCGACGAGCTCCTCCTCCACAACAACAAGTCCGTTCTTTCACTCTTTTTGACCCTTTCATTTTTGCAAACTGGCCGACTAATCTGACTGTGTTTTAGGATGTGCAAGAGCCTGTTGTTCGTGGTGCACGTCGAAATGTCGATGCGGAGGTACGATTTTTTCTGTTTTAAGTATTTCTTGTTATTTTCTAAACGAATTCGTGCTCTTACAGATCGAGGAGATGCTCATGGAACCGCCGCCACCACCTCCGCCGGCAGCTCTCGCCCTTCAGCAAGTCCCCATGCCGGATCCCGCGCGCGTCGTAAGTGCTTTCTTGAGCCTTTTTTATTTTTTCGTCACAATTACCTCCTACTCGGACTCGCTAACACTTGCTCTTTGCAGGTGAACTGCATGGCACGCCCAAGAATGTGCATCAGCTACTACCCCTGTCCCTTCTGCGCCGTCACCGTTCACTCGCGAGCTACGTGGACACCGGTTCCGGGTGGTAGCGGCGGGACTCTGTCCCTGCCCTTCTGCTCAGCCTGCGCCAAGATCAACACTGAAATTCTTGGCAAGCTGTACTGGCAGCTGCAGCGTGGCCCGGGCAACGCGTAGATGTCGATGAGAAGCCTTCGAAGTCTCTGAAAAACTTCCTCTTCTTGATAGAAAAAACTTCCTCTTCTTGACATCTTATCAGCAAAGAACTTCGACTTCTGTAGCAATATCAACAGTTGTAGTTGTTCAGCTGTGTTAATAAAAAAGTTGTTGGTTTAAAATGACTTTTTAAAGGAAAAAGAATTATTACTAGAAGCAATTACAACGGATCATAACGAAGCGCATATCGGATTACTAAAAATTACCAAAAAAACTAAATGCATTTTTGGTCAGAGTATCATACACTCCTCTCTAACAGTATGTAGGTGTTTTCGAGGAAGCACAGCAACACACGCTGTCTGACATGGCGAGAAATCTTCCCGGGCAATCCGTGAAAGCTCGATTCTCACGGTTTCTTATCAGAACTTACAGGCTCATCATTTTACGGATGCTCCTCCGCTCGGTATGTGTTGCGTTGTTCTTGTCGAATAGCGAAACATTTCAGATTGTTATTCAACTAGCGATTGCCTTAAAGAAAGAGGCAAAAGTGTCGTGCACGCAATACTTCAAGGAGATTAGCAACTTCCCATTGCAGCAACTCTACAGCAACTCGAAGGGCGACGTCATTTGTAATTACAAGTTTGCAAGTCACGCCATTAACAACTCTTGTAGAAACATTGCGTCCTTCGCTGATTGGCAAGAGGTAGAGAGAGGCGCCGTCGTCCAAAGACTCTCATTCTAAGGCAGCCCTCACGTGAAACACTTCAAAACCCACCCAGAGCAATACGTTAAAGCCGTGGATGCGTTCCTCAATGATCTTTACTTTCCGAAATCAAGAATCTAATCGTTACGATAATACAGGTTACAGTTTGAAAATTATGTTGGTCGGACAACCTTGAAAATCCCCGCTTTTCTCTGAATTAGTCTCACCGTCAGTAGAATGAACCAAATGTGTCTGTAGTAGCCGCGTTTTATTCACTTAAGATGTAATGCTCGGACAACCAATCAGCAAGTTTCATTCGATGCATAAAAAACTGTGTGCTGAAAGCATTCATGAAGATTTATAATAACTCCTGTTAAAGAAGACGACTTGATCCCTTAGACGAGTTCAATCTCTTCTTGGTGGAGTTTCGTCTTGAAGATTTTTCGAAGGATCAATTCCCTAATGCGTAGCGAAAAATAAGCGATTAAAAGAGTGTCCAGACCATCGGCGATATCAGAGAAAATAGTGTGCTAAAGAAATACAACGTTGATGTAAACCTACACAGAACCGCAAAGCTGTTCCCATCTCATAATTGTCGAAGAGATACGATATTCCAAGCAAAAATTGGGTAATAAGTATGGGCTGAAGTAATTTCGATTCGTCACGAGATCTAGCTTACGCAGTAGCTGAGAATATAGAAGACGAGGTACACGAGTAAGGCGCCGGCGCCCTCGGCAAGGTTCGACTTTCCCATTACCTAGGCTAGATTGATCTTCATCGAGGACACCCACCGGTCTCTCCTTCCACCACTTATAGGCGATCCAAGTGACTGACGCGCCGACAACGGTAGTGCACGACAAGAAGATGCACGCAAGAAAATGAATACACTTAAAACCATTTGTATGGTGAGTCAAACGGACCATTGAAGCCATAGGATGGTGCCCTTTGAACACGGGAAGCTTCTTGTCTTTCGAAAACTTGACGCTGACGGAGGCGCGAATAGCACCGAGTATTGCACCGATGATGAGAATTGCATATAAGAATTTCTTCGTGGTCTGCCAAGAAATGTGACCAGCAGGTTTCAGGGCCCACATGCGATTAAACGCAAGCAACAGATGAACTAAAATGAGAATTTGAAATGACAAAGGTATTCATTCACCAAGGGGGTGAGCGAAAAACGAGAACGTTGTGACAGCGAGCCCGATTCTTGAAAGCCAGTCCAGTTGCTCTTCCACAAGATCGGGAACAATCAACACTGGCCGCATGAGAGAATGTGTCGAAAGAGAAACCATAGACAGCACACCTTAAGCAACATCACTTAAAGCAATTCGTTCTTACATTGAAGACGAATGAGTTTATAGAAAGGTGCCATAAATGGAGCGACAGTTTTGCTTCTAAAGAGAAGCACGAAGATGAGCAACTGAATACGAAAGAGAAAGACTTCAAATACTAAGAGGCAGGAGCTTGTAACGGTGGCCGTGATCCAACTCTATGAAAGACGTCAAACGCGCGTATGACTTACAGCATCCCTGATCGGACCTTCATCTCCTCCAGAAGTTAAGCTCGAATTCATTGTGCTGATTGAAGAGAAATTCTGAGACGCAAACCAAAAGAATTCAGGTCAGTTCTCGAGGAAGACCCATCTCGTTTCTCCCAACACTCGGCAAGTTATTCACGAAGATGATCGACAAGTGGCTACAAGGAAAGCTCGAAAGAGAGCAAGGAGAAGAGCAATTCGGATTCAGAAGAGGAAGGTCGACAATCGATGTGATGAATCTGCTCGTCTCGAACAGCCGCGAATAAGTGCCGTACTATGCCGTATTCATCGATTTGAAGAAAGCCTTCGAGTCGATGGAGATGAACGCAGCGATGAATGCCTTGGCACGACACGGAGAAGACCGAGGAATCACTTTAGCCGTGCTCGCCGTTTATCGATCAGCCAAGTCTCGTGTCATCGTCAACAAAGAAGAGGTGATGTGAAAAGATGTTCGACAAGGCGACTTCGCTTTCCTCGCCGGCGTGTTGCATTAGTTCTTTGTCAGTCTTCAGAGGAGGAAAATGTCTCCGAATGCTTTATTTCGTCTCTATCTGAGGGATTTGTAGAAGAGACGCGCCGACGCCTCACGGCCCGTGTCGACCTTGAGGGCGCGGCCCTCAGAGTCGGTGAAGAGCGCCGTCGGCGCCTGGTAGATCTCGTGCCATCCCCAAATTTTAGCGTCCCAACGCGACGCCATCTTGTACATCTTGTATGACGTCACCATGCCGACCAGGCCGTCGATGCCCTCCGCCTGAGCAATCTTGTCGCTACCGTAATCGTAGCAGACCCGCATGCGGTCCTCATCATCGACACCGAGAAAATTGCGGATGATTCCATGCTGCCGATAGGTCGGCACAATGAAGTTGCCGTCGTAGCGCACCACCTTGTTTGCCTCGGGCACCAGCTGGAAGAGCTTCGTGTCGAGATGATCGAGCACGCGAACTGAAGTAAACTTTGCGTTCCTAGAGGTCAGTCTACCAATGCTCAGCCAGCTCTCCGACTCGAAGACTGGCGGTGGCCAGGTGTTGGGGTCATCGCGAACGCGCAGCGAGCAGAGTCGATACCCGACGATGCGGTTGCCCCTTTTGGTATCCTAAAGAATACCCGGTTGTCTGTTTGCTAATCATTCGAAGATGTTATGCAGACATTTCGTTTGAATTTTGAATCCAATTCAAGCTTTTTTGTTAGGCTACAGCACCTTAAAGATGCGAGTGTAGTTGCCGGGATCGAGGACGGCTCGCTTGAGGAGCCACTCATAGTAGACTCGCGTGTTGTCGATCTCGTGCCGTAGTGGAGTGTGATCGGCCACCGAGCGCATGTTCATCGCCACGAACATCACCTCCTCGTAGTCTTCCGGCCTTGCTTTGCACGCCCGAATGCCGTCCACGACGGCTAAAGCAAAAGTTTTCTCCATTAACACAGACGTTCGTCGACATGAAACCAGCGATGACCGAAGTGCGTGGCCAGCGCCTGCAGGACGTCATGTAAGCTGGCCTGTCGCTTCTGCTGCTGGAGCAGCGGTGATCGCGCTAGTCTGACGGCAAGGAGTCGAGAAAGCTTTGCTCAGCGTTGAAGTAAAGAAGAGGCTTACCATGCGTTGGTCGACCGCTCGAGGTCCTAGTTGATGAAGGATGTAAGCAAATCGCATGCATATTTTTTTTCAATGCATGATTGGCACTCTTCTGCTAGTTGAAAAGGAGATACTTCACTGTTTTGTCAGTGCCGTCGACGACTCGTTTGATGACACAACTCGCCCTACCCGATGGTCATGTTTCGTCCACAAACCGGGGGCTTGGTCTCAGGTGTTCTCGGGTGCCCCCAAAAGGGCATGCGGCGAACATTGCAAAAAGACTACAAGACCATTTTGGTCTATGGGCCGTTATAGATACATATCCTCAACTCGTTGAACATTTTCAAGACATTAGAGAACTCGCACGAACCTCAGTAACCAGTCCAAAAGACACTTCAACAAAACGTACGTGTAGCAAGGATCAAACGTCAGAAACTTGGGTTCAATGAGCACCACAGTGCACCAGCAATAATACTGCGCCTACTCTGATGAGAGTTATTGGTGATCAGATCAGATGAAGGGATGTAACTCTCATCAATGGTCGGCGAGTCTCTCAATGAAGAAGAAGGGAGTGAAATAATCAAAGATTCTTCGTGTATTATGAACTAGGTTCCCTTTTTAAACACTCTGTTTCGCTCGTCGACTTGCTTTCTTTTGGTTCTTAGAGTTCACGCGTCAATGTATCAGACCTTTCGGCTCGCGTCAGCTACAGAGGACGTTGTCATCAGCTGCTTCCCAACTGGCAAACTTCATGACCGCTAATCCCCAGCAATTGGCCGGTTTAGGAGATAGGAAGAGCACTGGGAGAGCCATTCTTCTAGAACAAAGTCTGTTGACGTTAAGGCTGTGTGGTCGAAAAGGGCGGGAAGCGCGCCATGGGGGAAAAATGTTGTCAACAGATTCTCTTGCCATTCCAAAGACTCACCATTTCCTTTTCTTCTCCTTTCAGTCACTTCTTCTCCGCCGCAGGAAATATTCTCGATTTGAACCGCGTCGCTATAATTTTCAGGTCAATACTCAATCGATATGGACAAGACAAAGAAGGACGCGGGAAAAGCCGTCAAGACGGCGCCCGACACTAGTTCGTGATCTGTCGCCGAAAATCTCTCGAATCAGGTCCGGTGACGAAGAAGTCGACTACTCATGTTGCTGACTGCATCGCTGATACTAATGGCAATGCGGTCAAAGACGGAGCATCTCATAAAGGTTTGCTGTTGATGTATTCTTTGAGTTCGCTCACTAGGAGAAAAGAGGCATTTCGCAACAGCAACTGCTAAAGACACAAAGCCTCCGTGGAGAAATTGAAGAAGCCTGGCTGCCGAGCACAACACAACAATTCTTTGTGCATACTTATTCTTTGAGTTCTTTTCTTCATTAATCAATAAGCGGTGTTCCTTCTGGCTTTTGTTCAAGTACACTGATTGTGAGTAAAGGTTGTCAACTTTTAACGGTTCAAAGCTCGCCTCGCAAAACATTCTAACCATCCCGACATCGAGCATACACGTGAGAGTTGGGAAAAGCATTTCAGTCGTAATTCTCCTTGTACAGAGCCATGAAGATACCAAGGCCCAAGCAGTAGACCTCGCTTCGGTTCTGAAACAAAACGTCAATGTACAGGAGATTCTCTGTACCTTGTTCGGATGCTCACCCTCAAATTTATCGATAGCTTGTTCGAGAAGACGTCTCGCTAAGTGCTTCTTGCCGACTTTGAACAACTCGCGCGAGCCACAGACCATGGCAAATCTGAAATGGTCGGCAATGGCAAAAGAAGAAACACATACATGTCCTCGCCAAGAATGTCGCATTCATCTAGAGGAGCTTTACCTCGCAGATCTGAACCTCGCCTTGCTAAGTTTCAAGAAGACAATTCCGAAGCAACAAAGCAAACTTACGATCAAGGGGTGAGCGAAGATATGAAGAAACTCTTGCAGCTGAAACAACACGCGGCGTCGATGGTCCGGCCGCACGCTTAATTTCCAATTTCATCGCCTCAGCGCGTGGTGTGAAATTCGCATTTTCATTTTTCACTGAAATTTCCTTTCCTCTCGAGGTTACTCACTACTTCTACTTGTGGACGGTTCTCCATCAGCAGGCTCTGGCTGCTCGGGATCGAAGGCGTCGGTTTCGTACTGAATGAATGCTTGTGGCTTCTGATCGCTTGAGGCGAGGCGCATCTAGCGAGCTTTCATAATCGCTAAAAAGTTTTCTTACGGGAAAAATCGGTGTGTCGTCCAGCGAAGCGATGCTATCATCATAGGCAAGTTCGCTGATCGTGTCGTCCTCGCCCTCCATTACCATCAATGATTCGACGTCCTCAAAGCCTTCAGCGTTGCCCTCGCAGCGATGCTTCTTTCTTAACTGAAATTGTGGAACAGCTTGATTACTCCTCTTGAAGACTCACGTAGAACTTGTCATTCATTAGTCGGCCCCTCGCGCGACACTCGGGTCTACAGCATCGAAAAGCCATGAAGTTTATTCCCTTGTAGCCCATGTTGTAGCGCTTTCCGCCGGCTAACAGACAGGGCCTCCCTCGACCAGAGTGCCCGAATTCGACCTGAACAAAAACACCGATCGATTTTTGGCCTCACTCACGTCGTCATAGCAGGCAATATACGTGAAGTTGACGCCTTGAATGAGGTGGTTGCTTTTCGTCATTCTTCAAACTGCAAAGTTCGACAAATAACAAGAATTTCATATGCAATGAAAGCTGAAAGAAATGAAAACGGCTGCAGAATAGACGCAAAAAAAATGATTCTTGGCCATAAATTGGGCGAGACGGCGCGAGACGCGGAATGGGCAGAGAACCTAGAGGAAGCGGGCGAGGGCGAGGCCGCGCCACCTCGACCAGAATAGGCCAATTCATAGGGGCTTTGATCGCTGACCTGTGGTGCTCTTGAAAATCTTGGAAAAACATGAGTGCATCAAATAGCTTAATGAATCTCTGCGGTCGTCTATCGTACAATGCAAAAGTGGGAAAGTTTGCAGAAGCCCTAATGGCTATTCGCACCTGATGCTATAGCCGTGAGAACAAAGAGCTGAGATCAGTCTGCCGCTTGCAATCGAACAAAATTTGATTCAAATATCCTCCCCGAAATCTGTTTATCCTGCTTCTGATTGTGAGCCAGTTCTTCATTTTAAGAAATCGACTGAGTGATCTTTTTGGGCGCTCAAGTTAATGAATATGACCACAAATGAAGTGTGATATGTAGCTGGTGAGCTGCTCGAATCTCATAAAAAAGACAGCTAGTATCGGCACGAAGCTTGTCCAGAACCCTCCAAAGCGATTCTTCGTAACGTTTGAGGCTTCCTTGATGACACGTCCACCGCCAAGCCGACGACTCACATGTGGTTGTGTTCATTCGGTGCACAAATGTTGTGACGGCTCCTTCGTCGTCTGTATTGAAACGCTTCGCTTTTAGCCGCTTTCAGCAAGACGCATGTCGTGGCGGCACGTTGCTTTAGCCCTTCTTGCCATTTGCAGTGCCTTTTACCTGTTTGTTGAATACTTTAGCCCCAATCCGTCGCTTCGCGGGCAGTACGCGCACGAATTTCGACAGGTTTCAATACGCTCAACTCATTTCAACATTGAATCCCATTGGAGATAGAAATCGCTGAAATCAAGAACGAGACGTTGGATTTTGAGCCTTACGGAGAAGAATTTTGTGTATCGACAGTGTGGAGAGGCTCAGAGAGCCGCGATCTAATCACTTTGGCCAGTCACGGCTCAGCCAATATTGTCGATGACGAATTCCTTGAAGTGGTCCGATGTGTCAGTTTTACCTCAAGTCATTAGGCGAAAAGCTGGAACGGGCGGATTTCATGGGCTGTGCTAGTCAGACGTGACGACGACAGCAAAGCGGCCACTTCATTTCCGGCCCTCTCTAGCACCTACACAAGAGTATGATAAACATCAACAAGTCGCCAAATTCAGATAAGAGAGATGTTCGAGTGTGACGCGACGCTGAGGAGCAAACTCACCATTCATTTCTGCTTTGCAAAACCCGCCGAGACTTGCGCCAGTGTGAGAGTTGGTAAGAAACTGAAACCAGTATCCAATGTGTCTTAGAAACCCTGAATCTCTCTTCAAATTGTTCTTTCCCATCTTATGGATTACCTGAAGAGTTTCCGACACCAAACGGCTTGTATCCCGCTAATGTTGGCCGCAACATTGCTAGAAAGGTTGTGGAGTTTCTTCAGAGATAGAGACGTCTTTAGTTTTCGAACACCGCCTATTTCATCCTAAGTGATTCGAGCTTGCATTACTCTGAAATTTTTGAGGAAGAGGTGCGTGCTCTTGCCGAAGCTGAAGACATCACTCACACGAAGAAATTATTAGTTTTTCCTCGTTTCGAGATTGAAAAGAATGTTAGGTAGGGATCAGCATTGAAGGCAAAAAAATGTTTTTCGTGAAATTCCTCGAACTCGTGAGCAACTCAGGGCATCCATTAACGATGGCGAAGCGTTCTCTTTTCATCACAAATACAACAACAATGGGCATGCAATTCCGAATTTGGACAAGTGGCTCAGCGAGGTTGTTCGAAGCAATCACGAAGCATTAGATTTTTAGACAAGGCAAGGAACCTTCACCGTGGAAGAAGTTGGCTTTACTTTTTATTGGGAGCCAGACTTTGTGGGACACCAAAGTTTGCCGTTTCACGATGAGACAATCCAATACAAGGACTCGGACCATGTCGCCTGGGTTTGCCTCTTGAATTTCGTCTCATGACTCCCAGTGCCAAGAGCTTTGCCGCGCTGGCTATTCTTTCGTTGTTATTTCCAAGCACTTCAACATTCATCGTGGAGTCCGATGGTCCGATAGTGCATGGGATCGAGCAATGCAGATGCGGGCTGAGGAGCGCCACGTTGAGATTTGGTCGGAATTCCTCACTCGCCTAAATGCCACGTATCCACCGTTGAGTCCACCACGAAACTGTCATAACGGAATGGATATTGCACGATGGAAGCATGCCCCCGGGTTTTAATAGGTGAAAACGATGCTTTCTGCTGATTGTGAGATAAAACATCTGCTACTGAAAACACGGACTAAAAGCCTGCTTCTCAAAAGCTAAACCAGTCGCGAAGTCTGAAAAAACTTCGTAACAATGATCTTTCGGCGGAAGCGCTACCAAAAAGGACAGAGTTCACATTCCTCCTGTTTCCGGCGACCGATAAGCTCTCAAGAGCCCCGATTCATGGAAACAAGCGTTGATCGCGCTGAAAAGTATTCCGATTAGAACCACGTGGTTAGGCGCTTAAAAGCGGTTTCTTGAATGATAACAAGACGACTCAGTCATGGTGTTTCGTTCGATCTTACTGTTGTTTCTTCTCTGCTACAAGCGCGAAGTCTTAAGCACTCCTCTCAAAGACGCCATTATACCGCCAAGATCTGTCGATTATTGCGGAGATTGTCCCGAGGACTGGACAGAGTCACTATTCGCGCCTAAATGTTATCGAATCGTGCCGGGCTACGTAAGCCAGGAGACATGGCTAATTCAAAGCTTCTTTTTTAGTACAGCTGGTCTTCGGCCGTTGCGACGTGCAAGGCCCTGTATCATGGAGCGGCCCTCGTTTCCATAGCTAACGGCTTCGAGAACACCGAAATCGTTAACCTTATTCAGTACACAGACAACCACACTGTTTATATTGGACTTAAAGCAGGCGCTGGCTCATCAGACTGGATATGGGCCGACGGAGCGGTTGGTGTTGTTCTTTGGGAAATAACTTTAGATGTGCAGAGAGTGACGTACACTCACTGGGGGCCAGGCCAACCGCAGTCGCCGGGTGTTGGCTACGACAGTTGCACGATACTTTACCCGTTTACCGGGCAGTGGAAAGTGGAGCCCTGTGACAACTTTCTAGCGAGTGCACTCTGCGAAGTTTTTATCTGATTCGCACTCGATACACTCCACTCATGTAAAAAAACAATAATTGAGCCAATTCCGTTTTTACATCCATGAGCGTTTCAAATGTACCCCTTTGCCCTATTGGTAAGAGAACAGGACCGGAATGTTTGTATCATAAATCCGTTGTTCTGAAAGGGAGGGCATGTGCGGTTGTGCATTTTTCACCATCTCTCGGGTTACAAAACTGCTTCCTTCCCCCCTACCGTCGCCATCGACGTTTTCGTCTGCTTCGTCCTCAACGCTGAGTGACGGTCTCCCCCTTTCCTCCTCTCCCTCCGAATAAATGTTTTAAATGCCAAATGTCAATGCTTCATTTTGACAACAAGCTTCACGATAAAACATTTGTTACTGCCAAAACAACAAAAACCAGACAAGCTAAATAAACCAGAACAAGTACAAAAGCGGAGATTCTTCTGAGATAAAAGCGTTGCATGATCACTGCGAGGAGATTCGTCACCAGCGACGCGAAGAGAAACCCGACCAAGATTTTGTTGAGAAGTGAGAATTCCAGCTGCAAAGTTCAATGAACAAAATAGAAGCATACGGTAATTTCATGTCCTCGTGCTGTTGCGATCGTAAACGGAAGGCCGAATCCGATAAGTAGGTCTAGAATGGTCAACATCGAAAGTAGATTAAAACTCACTGAAAAGTGGACCGCCAATGGAGGCCGCAATGGCAATGCGGGGAAAGCCTTGACGAGCAACGGCGGTGTCCGCGACAAGATCACCAATGCTGTTGCTCCAGGCGAGGATGGTTAGGCCGAGGATCTGCAAATGTGCAAGATCTTAGCTTCTCAGACTTGATGTGAGAGATCGGTGACGGCTCCCAGCATAATGACGACATCGACCACCTCATCGGCAATCAAGTAAATCCACGCCATTGCCAGCGCGAATCCGACATAGGGCGAAAGAAGCTGTAAAAAGTTTAAAGTTAAGAAGTCTCGAAAACCTTGAAGAGACGAGGCTCATTGTTCGAATTTGAGGCTAGAAGAATGATCACAAAGAGAAGCGTTGAAAGTCCGAGGCCGTAGATCCAAAGCTCTGGGCCTCCAAATGGCCGGCTATGAAAGTCTGAAAAGTCATAACAAATTGAAATATGCTTACTTTGCGTCACGAAGAGCAGAAATGAAGGTATAGATAGAGTGTGAAGGAGAGCTATTGGCTTGCTCCAACCAGCTTCGGCGAGTGGGACTGTCGCCTTCAGTGCGAGTAGAATTGGTGCCTAATTTGGATTCAATTGGGGTAAGCTAGACAATTGCACCTGGATTAAAAGCCAACAACGTCTTGGCCATCGTGTGTCAGCCCACTGACCAAGGGAAAATGGAGCAAGATTCTCGACGAGTTCAGCGCAGAATGTCCTGACACGCTTATTAGGGGAAGGTGCTAGAAATCAGATTTCTGAGAATGCTACGAAGCCTTGCTTTCAATAATGGGATCTTCACTTGTGAGTACCACACCATGAACGATTGTAACGTCCTGCTGCTCTTCGTCTAGAAGTTCGTAGCATTGTGCAAAAGAACAACTAACCACATTCCAAGCCATCAGATGTGGACTCCGTATCCATCGCTTCGTTAACATAATCGGCCGACGCTTTGCTGTCACTGTCCACGGAGATCGTACAGACGTGTACTCTCTGCGCCTCCTCTAGTATCTTGGGCAAGCTTGCCTTAATCTTCAAGGAGTTGGCGCGAAGCCTTTTGTACTTCCAACGACCAACGACGACCGTCAGGGCATACAACAGGTAGAGACCAAGCATCACTGCAAAGAGTTGTTTTGTCTAGGAATCACGTGATGGAGAAACAGGAGTCATTGCGGAACGCTTTAATCCTATTTTAAAGTACGCACCGCAAGGTTGCCACAGATGAAGTTGGGTGTCGTAGACAAAGAAGCTGAGAACGAGACCGGCCGCAACGAGGAAGAAACCAAGATCTCGAATAATCGGACGGCGGGCAACCTTTAAGCCTATTTCATCATGGTGCTGTGACTTACCTTGAAGAGCTTGGTTAGAATTATTGAAGCCGTAACGATCAGAGTGACGAAGATTGCTCCACCTGAAAACTTGAAGGTTCTAATTGAGCATACCAAGCAGCTGGCCAATGGCCAAGCCAGCCTTCGGGTGATCACTACTCAGCACAGAAGCCAAAGAGGCGAAGATGTCTGGTGCTCCATTGCCAAATGCCATGAAAGTGACGCCCTAAAACATAAGAATCCTTATTTAGAAGGAACAGCCTACAGCTATGCTTTCACTGATTCTCAGATGATTGACGATTGAGGAGATGTTGGGGGAGAAGAAACGGTTGGCCACAATCGACACAGCCAAAAGTAGAAGAATGAGCATCAAAACCGCAGCAATAATTAGAAGGGTCTAGATTTTCACGTTGAGACTGTCGATGGATTCAAACCTCAGCGAGAAGGTTCTCGCTGCAAAAGACGATCCGTGTCCAGAGCAGATAACCGCCACCATCAGAAGCATCCGAGTTACCTTGCACATACTCACAAATAACTGTAAAAGTTTCTCAAAAGGCTCGCTGCAAGCTTACCATCACTGCTTGATCCATATGGAATATCGCAATGCTCATGGTTTTGAGAAAAGTTGAACGCGCTTCCGGTGTCCATAGCCGAAAGCAATGAAAACCTCGACTGGAGGTGGACGAGGACAAACTGTTGGAAGTGTCGAATTTCGACGTGACGTTTTGGCGAGGGGTTTTTAAATGTTCTCATGACTCCACGAACGTTTTATGCGAGTGTTTTGCATGATCGTCGGGGGTCGAAGCCGTCTCGCCTCCTCTTCTCCTCCCTCCTCCCTCACCCGGAAAAGGACAGATTAGGCGAGTTCAGTGCCTGTATGTTTTGCTGACACCCCACACGACGGACCTCTCGTTGGCGGTGAGGTCAACAAAAGCCTGGAATAGGATTGCGCGACCACGCTGATGACTTTTCGGTTACGACGTCGGCGGCCAAAGAGGCTTTGAGTCGAACATTGCAAAGGTTGCTCGCTCGACCAAACCGACACCACAATGGAGGGCGGACTCAATGGTGAACTGCATTTTGATGATTTTTGGTTCTGAATCATCGGCTTCGTTGTCGTCACAGGGCGCCTGCTGACAAATCTTGATCTACAGTAGAGGCAAAACGTTTTGGAAAGCGTTTATTCGAAGAAGTTTCTTCAGACAGACTTTGAGAGAAACGGAGGAGCTCTTCACTTTCCATAGCCGTACATGCCGTATCCACCGTAATACGGGCGGTACATGTTGTATCCGCCGTATCCCCTATAGCCGCCTCGGTACATTCCCATGCCATACATCGGGTAGCGCATTCCCATGCCGTACATTCCGTAGCCTGTAAGCTTTCGATTTGATCCCTTCAAGGCCCTTACCATACTGGGCGTTGACGGTCACCGTAGCCAGCACGAGCACAAGACACAGCACGGCGATCTTGGCAAGCATTCTAAAAAGGAAACGAGGTTTCGTCGATGATTTCAGAAAAAGTAGGAGAGAAAGCGAAAGTCGACCAGCTCCAGCAATTCCGCCCTTATATAGTGCCGCGTTAATTGCGGGAAGAGCACTTCTGTTCCCGATCATTGTCGGCATCCGCCCTCGCCATTTGCCGAACACCTCGACGACTCAACCATCTTGCCAGCCGCTGCCGCTAGTGAAGAATTTGTCTCAGACGCTCTTTTTCGTTAACTTCCACGTGATTTTTCTCCTCGCTGTTCCGGTGGAAGCAGGCGAGCGGTCGGGCAACCGGGCTATAACTCTGTCACGTTGGTCGTCGCACTTTTTCTCTTCTTGGTTAGAGGACGATGAGAACACGCATTTCGCCAAAGAAGCAACGATCGTGCAAATTTGATTTGCGCACGGAATCTTGCTCTCGCTGATGTTTTTACGATTGAAATCGCGCTAACACATGCTATCCGGCGCCTATTCCGAGCATAATCAGACAGGTGCTACTGTGGAAATAAAAATTCGAAGCGTGCTTGTCTAGGCTCGACGACTCAGCCGCCTTACCAATACTGGGCTTTGTGTTTACGTTGCTGAAATGTGCTATCAACCGTCTTTATGTCCATGCCGAGTTTCGGTTATCCCGTTTGGGACGACCATCTTCTAGCAGCTTCCAGGTGATGCCGCATCAAAACCCGTGCTAATGGTCATTCTCGTGCGCGTACGTGCTGTCTGAATCACCCGCTCTGGTCTCTAAACCCGCTCTTTCATGTTGTGGTCAACAATCCTGTCAACGAACGACGTCACGCCGAACCGGCCAAACGACCGCATAGAACACGGCGCAAAGTGCCTCTTAAGCTCATTCTTTGGAAGCGAACGAGCATCTTCCATTTGCGTGATCTTTCTGGTCCCTTTCCTATCTTGGGATAAAGCTAACATTAAGAGGAGAACCAGGTTGTGTTATCCTTTACTTGATCGAAGGGTGAAACACCGTGGTTCTGCTGTTATTAGTCCCGGTCATCTCATTTGACCCCCCCCCCCCTCTCCCGAGTCGTGATCGTCCCCTTTGACATGAAACCGCCCCGGCGCGTCTCTTATTATCGCACACGTTTTGCTTTTTCTCATTCATCTGTCTTCGCCTTCGAGCAAATCTTTTTTGTTTCCTCAAGCACTTCCCCGAACACCCGTTGACATCACCGCTTCTTTTGGGCCCGAAAGCCCATTGTTGACTTCAAGCTTGCTGCACAGAATGGGCGGATGGGCGCGGCGGACGGCCAACGAGATTAGGCTTTTTATCCCTCAGGTCCTAAACGTTCTTCGAGCTCATTCCGGGCGTGTCTAACTTGGGGGGAGAGGCCAGTTCGCGGGTGGCCACTCTATATAGACATCAGAGCCCGCCGTCACTCACAAGGTGTCCGGCCAGTAGACCTGTAATAAGGCAGTAGAGGCTCATATCCTGCGGCGATGAGTGAAGGCGCCTTCAGTGAGTGGGGAGGTCTCCCTTTTCGGAAATCTGGGTTACCGCCGCCGCGGCCGGTCCCGTCGCCGACGACGTCGCTCCTTTCCCTCTCATACGAATCGCACGCGCCTGTCACCGGCCGCAGGCCTCTCGGGGGCTTCAAACTATCTCGACCTTCTCTTTCTTCTCATTCCTTTACGTGTTCGAATCCACACCGTCTCGCCCCTCTCGTCCTATCACTGATATCCGAGGGGTTGGGGAATTTGGGCCAGCAGTGGGGTTTGCAGCCCGCGCGCGGGGTTGCGCACTCTCACTAGCCCGCGGCTCTATTGTCTTTGTCTTGGTGCGACGGCGTCGTCGACGACGACACCAGTTGCCCGACCCGAATCCACCTAAGGACGTTGGGTCGTTACCCCCAACCCCGCTCGCTCCTTCCTCGTCTTCTCTTTCTCTCGCGGTTCGCGAAAGCTGTAACTGAAATTCGCGTTGTTCAAATTTCCTTTCAGAACCATGGGACGTTTGAGACTATTATCCAGCCTCCTGATTCTGGCACTAGTCCAGAATTCAGCGGCCCAAGGCCAACATTTCATCGATGTCCGCGACATCGTCAAGGTTCGTCGTGGTCCTTAACCTTTTTCAAATGCGCCTTTTGCAACGCCCCGAGGGGCAGTTATGGAACGTATTTTGAGGGGGTCCCCCGCTGCGAGGACCAAGAGAACGGGTCGCCCTCGCTGAGTGGACGTGTGGTCGTTCGGTCAAATCCGTGTTTTTCACACTTTCCCCTTGCACATTTTCCTTTTCTTGTGTAGTGGACCGAAAATCAAAGAAACCATCACAAGCTGTAAACCTTCAAAAAAGACCATAAAATTGTTCTTCTAGGGAACGCTGGAGGCAATGGCTGCGATTCCCTTACCGGTCGCTAACGGATCACAACCTGTGTCTGGATGGGATGCATATACGGTACTGCCACCACCAGTTACCCAGCCCCCAGCCCTACCGCCCTGGAATGCGTACACGGCGGTACCAGCCGTTGCCGGAGCGGGTGTCAATGGCGTAGCTCAACCGACAGCTCAACCAGTAGCTCAACCAGAAACTCAGCCCGCACCACAACCCGCACCACAACCAGCTCCTTTGCCTGTTGCCGAACCCCTTCCTACGCTTCCTCCTCTGCCTGAAATTACTCTGGCGTCCACCGTCCCACCCGAGCCCATCACAGCGGCTCCTGATGGTTCGGCTGGCATCGGCAATACTGCTCAGCACGTCGTCCGAGCGACCAACCGTTCGTTTAGTTCATTCAAGCAACTCTTTTTAGGCCTCCCAAATCCAGCAGCCAACATGCCTCCATTGCCACAGGAGTTAGCCAATCTCCTTCGTCTCCCCACACACATCATGACACGAATTGCTCAAGAGGCTGGCTACATCGAAGCCGAGGATTCCGATCCTTACGCGTGGTATTACAACCAGAAGTGAGATTCTGCTCTCTTCTTTACAGCCAGTCAAAACAATGTCAGGCATCCGGTGAGCCTCTTCGAGGAACCGCGTCGAGTCCTTGCACCCGAAGCGCAGTTTGCGCACGCAGCCCAGCAGGCGGCTTTCAAGCAGGTTGGAATACCGTTGTCTAAAGTGAGCTTTTCAGGCCATTGAACAAGCAGTTCCACCAAGCACTGAGGCTCCTCGCGCGCATCATCAACCAATCCTTGTCCCGGCCGAGTGAGTGCCTTTCCTTAAAGTGGAATCTCTTCAGCTTCATTCCGGGCCAGAACCTTCCAGCGATGCAACCCAGCTACCAGGTGGTCGTCCGCGACGGAAAGACGTGCGTGCCCTCAATTGGATCACCGCGAACTTCCTCGTTTTAGTTACCTTCAGCCAGTCCTTGTTGTGCCTCCAGAAAGTCCAGCGGATCCTTCCACAACTGCGCCGATAATCGTCAAAACGATGGAGAAGTTCGATAAGCCGGCGGCCAGCTTCAATGATGCAGTCCAGTAAGTTTTATGACATGTTCCAAGTGGGGCGTGAATGTTAAGTTGGCATTTTGCTCCAAAAGGTCAAACGCTTGAATTTTCAGGGCACTTGGCTATAAGACGCTTCAAATGACCGACCCCATTCCGATGTCGGACTCGATGATCATCCAGAAACAGGTGGGCGTGACAATGGTTAATTGGCGGTAATTTTGACGCGCCACGAACGAAAATGCACAATTCTTCTTTAAACCCTCGAACCAAACTTTAAGGGAAAAATTGAAAGGGCGCAGAACTTTTAAAGAACGACGTCGAAGAGAGTGTGGCACAATCGTTGTTTTGCAGCCAGCTGAAGCGACGACTGTTGTGTATGAAGAGAAAAAGACACCCGAGGCTCAAAACCAGTAAGTTTGCATCACCAGAACCAAATTATATCATTTGTTTCAGAAACACTGAGGCTTACTCGGAGAACTTTAAGCAGGAGAGCGATGTTGTCACTGCGCCGGTACTTGAGCGAAAATGGCTTATTGAGACTTTCAGCGCGTTGTGAATTCGGAAGAGATTCCTCCGCTGATCGACGCCGAGGATAAGATGACAACTCCGGAGCCGGCGACCACCACTCGACCTTCGTCATTGCCCAAGCATGGCCCGCTGCCCAAGCAGAAGATGTACACATTGGCAGAACTAGAGGAGTATTACAAGTTCGTGTATCTGCCGACCTTTACCCATTCAGACAACATCTTGCGGAGCTGAAGGCGCTAGAGAAGAAGAGCCGAGAAGAGGTCGAGGCCTCAGGCGAGGAAGAGTACGATGCGGAGGAGGCAACCACACCCAAGCCGAAACCGAAGAAGACCAAGAAGGTCAAGAAGACCAAGAAAACTAGACTTGTCCACCGAAACCAAGAAGAGGCTGAAGAACAAGTGGAAGCCGAAGTCGAGACTCCTCGTGCGCGACCTGTGTCTGACGACTTCGCCCGCCACTTCTCCACTCTTTCCGACGAGAAGGTTTGACCACCGTTGAAACTGATTGTGAGCTGTCATTTCAGAAAGCTAAGCGACTGGAAGTTCTTCGTGAAACAAGCCGCGTTGAACGCCAGCGCAGCAAGCGCATCGATGAAGAACAAGAGTACAGCGACGACATGGAGGTGAGATTTCGAGCATGAACATTCTCAAAAGTCCCTCCATCTCTTCCAATTACTCCTTATTCACCAAGTGTACTATTCTAGGAGCTCAAGAAGACTGTTGACGAACCGAAGCAGGCGCTTAGGAAAGTGACGAAGTCGCGGGCTGATCGGCTTCCCCGAGGACACGCTGAAGAGTACGTTAATATCCCTTGACGCTTCACTAAAGGCGCTTTAGGCTGCCCGACTTTGATGATGCCGAGTCCGAAACGACCGAGTCGAAGCCGCTCAAGAAGGTGTCCCTCAACTTCAAGAGACTTACCAAAACAGGAGGAAGTGGAAATGCTCGCACCGCCGCCGCGTCGTCTACGACTACTCCCGAACCGTCACGTCGCAACACAATCATTCGACTTCGACCGAGACACGTAAGAGGATTTTCGAATGGCCGAAACGGAAAACCTTTCAGAAGCTCTTCCATACAACAACGACTGCGGAGCCGTTTCACGCTTCGCGAGCCCAGTGCCTGAACGCGCGGAGCTTCGCCCGCCAGTTCGGACACGCCGATCTCGGGTCGTTTGCCCGAGAGCGTTGTGGCTTTATCGCGAATTACTACCCTGAGATGTCCTGTAGCCGGGTCGAGGAGTACGTCCCCGCTTGCGAGCAGATCTTTGCCGATGAGGACCGAAGATAGGCTGTTCATTTGCTGTGTGACGTCTCTTCTCTTCTCTTAACCTAAGGGTCTAATATTGTTTGTTGGTAGTTTCAACTCACACCTAATATGACGCTTTCTTTTCGCTCAAAGCATGCTAATTTATTTCGTCTCCTCCAAAGAAATGTGCAATTCGTAGACTTGTGATGTTTGGATAGTACAGTGTTGTTTGCGTGCAAGTATTGAAAGAGTATGGCAATAAATTCCATATTATGTCAAGTTAGGCCCTTCAAGTTAGACACAGAGATCAGTAACTCTAAAGAAGAAAAAGACAGCGCACTTCGCAAATGCTGTAAATATTTTGCACCAAGTTAGCTCTCGGAAATCTCTGTCGAAGGTGGTCAATAAGCTGCTTTAATGGAGGTGTGCAAGCTCGTGTGCGTGCGGCTGACGGAAAACTAAACTAGATTCGAGTTTTGCAGAATTTCTGCCTAGAGGTACAGCTACAACTCTTCTCAGTCGTCTTTGCACGTTGAAGTGTGTTTCACAAATTGCACTACCCTCATTTGTCAGCGGATATGAGGGAGTGCACGTCCGCACAGTCTAGGAAGATACATGCGACGAAGGGCGTACTTTCGGAGAACGACCTCAGCGTCTCCGTCTAGCGTGACGTCTGCATTCGAAGAACGATCAGTTGATCCTACGGTGCTGTACGTTTTGTGCCTTATAAGTACCGTCGACGTCGTCGGTTATAATCCGAGTAATCCGGTCACACTTGTGCTATTCATGTGATACGCAGCTGAATTCTACAAAAAAATTCAATCCTATCGGGGTTCATACAAACTCGATCAATGACTTTTCTTTATTTGAATGAATGCCTATGAACTGTAGTTAGCACTTCAATGAACTTCAATCAAATAAGTCGGAAAGGTACTTCATCAAGATGCTTCTTAGAAACACAAACTATGTGCATACATGCTTATCGTTCACGCGTACCCAATTGCCATCCGTTGGAGTGTTTACCGATAAATGTGCAAGTATATAATTCTTCGATCTCAGAGTTCTCGGAACCCTTTTGCTTCAAACCATGTGGCAAGAGAGATGATGTCTTTCCCACGGTTCTGTTAGCCATCCTCGTGCCTGGCAATTGACACCGTTTCTTGTTGACAACGTGTGGATCTCCAGCTTCTTTAATTTCGTATAACAAAACCAATTTGCTTGTCGACTTCTGGAAAGTCACGCACCATGTTTGTAGTTCCTTGAACGCAATTCCGTTCCTCAAAAAACGGCCGCCCAAAAAACTGAATGGTGCTAATGACTTCCAATCCAGCAGTGGTCTAGTGAACGGGAGCTTACGAAGACGGAACGCTCTTTGGTCATTTTCGCTCTTCACTAATTTATTGACTACTAAATTACAGTTTTCTAAAAAGATTTTTTTCAAGTACACATTCTGCACCAATGCTTGTTTTGCTTGCATGATGAATCATCATCTCGTCAGCACGGTACGCATGGCTCCACTGCTTTTGCTTTCCAGGAATGGACGAAAGTGCAAGGTGTCTGCTTTCCGGGGAAAAATTCTCCACGCGTGCATATGTGTATGAATACATCTTGGTTTTCCGATCTTACAATTAGGACTACTGAGAGGCTTCCGGCCGCCTAGACTCTCTCTTGGTGCAATTAGAAGAAGACATTTTGATCGAAGCAAGTCATCATTGTTCTCTCCCTCTCCCTCTCTTACCAGACTTACCACAAGTCTCTTTGAGCTAGCGAGGGCGGCGCCCGAGAAGCCAACGGCTGCTACAAATCTTACTACGCCGCCTATAATCGGACGAAATCAGAAATTCACTAGGCTGTAGTAGGATGTCCACGATGTCTGTTGCCTCGTGATACTTTGCTCAAACTACGTTCTTCTATCCCGCCCTCCATATAAAGCCCTAGAGATTTGCCATGACTCCCACAAGGGTCTCAGTCTCTCTCGAGACTGCTCTCGAGAGTGGCCGACGTTATTTGTATCCCCTTCATCAACGGCGTCTTCTTGAGAAATCGGTTTGCTTCTAATTCTATGCTCTTTAAGACAAAATTCCTAGCATCTGCCATTGGGCGTCGACGGCGCACGTCATTTGTGTGGCTGGTGAATGGTTGCTTCTCACGCAAGAAAGCTTCCTTCTCCTTCTTCTTTCATAACTTTCAAATGACCAATGGCACGCAAAGAGGCTCGCCGACCCTCTTTGCGACGGCGGCAACGAAGGCGGACGCGCGCGTGCTGCCAACGTGCACATTCGAATGTTTCTCACTCGCGGCGAAAAAGAGAGCGCTCACTGGCCGCCTGAGCGCACCCGGGGAGTTCCTCCTTCGCCTTTCTTTCTTCGGACTCCCGCTTGTCTATTCATCTTTTGGGGCTCGCCGGGCGTTTCGTTTCGAGTACAGCGACCTCAAGGCGTCCTCTCCTCCGGGGAGATTCGACCCGGTCTCTTCAGAAAAGAAGACCTTTCGTCGCATTCTCTCTCCACACTGCCCGTTCTGTCGCCTCTCTCCTTCCCCCCTCCCTTGGTGCTGTCGTCGACATATATTGATTTGGGTGCCCCGCAACCTGCTCGAAAGGAGAGCTCGTTGCCTTCATCACAAACTGATAGCAATTCGTCCAAGCTTTCACATTTAGAATGCCACGCGCGTCCCGCTTCAAACGAGCCTCTGCAAGAAGGCCAAAAGCCGGCTTCTGATGTAGTATCGATTGGCGCTCGCCGCTCGGCTCCGCCGTGGCGCTCTCCTTTTCACCCCGCCGCGTGTGTGTGTGAGTGTGTTGGCTTGAAGAGCGGTTTGCCATGCTGTATGGTTTGGTTTCTTGCGACTTCATCTCCTTTCGCAACCTTTTCCATTCTCGAATCTTTCTGTTCTTTAGTCTCTAACCTGAGCTCTTCCGGCCGCTGCACATACTTCACGCGCATAACTTATTCGTCTAGACCACGGGAGCAAATCTCGATTCCCTTATTTTCGGTCGTAACCTGTGGGTTCATCGCGAGAAACGGGGGTGCTGTTTACTTGTGATGTGTTCGTTCAAAGAAGTTCGCACGTGCGTTCCTCGCTGAAATCGGTCGCGCGCGAGGCAGTAATTGCAAAGTTTGGACGCTCATTCTGCTGGACACGCCCGATGTGGTGGGGGAGGTTCTTTGCCGTGGAGAAGGAAGGAGGCGGAAACGAGAAGGAAATCCACTCCTAGCGCTTGCATTTATCCTGTTGAACACTTGATCTGGTGTAGTGAGGTGGGCCGAGGTCAGAACGAATAGTGACCTCAAATAGAAAGTGCAGCGAAGAGGTGGTGGGAGGACGAGGAGGAAAGTGGCGAAGGAAGAGTCGACAAATGTCGGTGTGTCTATTCTAAAACTTCCTTCATTCCCCGTGTATCCCCCGATTCTTGGCCAACGTTTCCATCACGAGATTTGTCTATCTCGCGCGCTTCACCGGCGTCTCTTAGGGCCCCCTTTCCTCTCTCACTCTCTCTTTTTCCGCGTGCGTGCTATTTTTCAAACTTTTTTTTCGCGCTTTGCAATCACACTCGCGTGGGTCTGACAGCAAACTCTGTGACGACGACGGCGTCGGGATTTCCCCGGTCATCCGCCTACTCTTAGTCTCCTTCTCTCTCTCAATCGCTTCTTTCTCGAGCGCCTTTTCGCTTTTTTATTTCCACGCCCGTTGCGGCATGTGATCGTCGATGGGGGAGCAATTCTGGAGTGAGAGAGAACGTTTTGTGCCCCGTTGTTGTAAGAGACGAAGTAGAACGGACCCTCGTTACGTCACCATTCAACTGCTCCTACATCAGGAACTCCCTCTTCAATTCGAATTCGACACGAGGGTATCTCACTACGAGCTCACTTCCAAAGTGAAAAGGCGAGCTGGATGAAATGTTGGTGAAATGCCAAGAAACACGTTTCGCCACCCTACCAATCGGAGCAGCTTTGTTCTCTGAAGGCCGCTGGTCTTCTCTTCCCCCCTCCCTTAAGATTCGACCGAGAGCGCGCGCATCTCGTCGCTCCCGCGTTGGATAAATCGGGAAATCGGTCACGCGCCTCGCCTCTCGACTTCTGCCCCACATGTTTCCCATGCGGTGCGGGGGACGAAGAAGTTGTCACTTGAATCCGTGAATCGAGCGAAAGTCGGAAAAACCTCTTCAACAACATCCAAGTTCCCACAGTTCCCACACAGGTCGAGAGTCGGCCGCGTGATGTTTGACGCCGGTTACGGGGCTCTCTGTACTAATTGATCAAGCCGGCTACGACTCGATGTTTGCTTTCTCGAACAGTTGCCGTCGTGTCGTAGGGGCAAAAAGTCGTCCCCTCTTAGTCCCTCGCGATGTGTGCAGATAGCTAGCGGGGGGACTACGTGACTTTTGACTTCTCGTCAGCTACTTTTCGAGGAGCGCCGCGCGTCACTCGTTCGCGCCTCCTTCAAAGGCTCCGAAGAAGCTCTCTGAAGACTGCAAAGAAGCCTCAAGACACGTGCGCGCGCGCGGAGGCTTGGAGATTTTATCATGCGCGAGCATTTGCGCTTGAACGAAAGGAGCCTTATTTCCATTTCCCATTTGCACGTTTTGCGTTCGATCTCCGCTTCCGGTGGGCGCGCACACGCTTTTCTCATTTGATTGGTCAACGCGCACAGAGAACGACGTTGCGATTTTTTCTCTTAACAATCATCAAGCATAGCGTTTTTTTCTGCGAAAGCGCCCCCATCAGGCACTTCATAGATCGTTGTTGAGAGGCTTCGCGTGACACATTTACCAGCTACATGTGCTCGCAACGACGCCCCCCCCCCCCCTCCCATCCGTCGATGGGAGGAAAACGTCGTTGACACCTGCTTTTTCATCGTCTGGTCTGTCGAAGATCTTCGAGGAAAAGACTGCGCACAATAAAGTTGTCCTCTGGCGTCCGATCTGAATGAACCGACTCCAACTGCGTGTGTTTTGATGCTCTGACGTGCTCTCTCCATTCGCAGCACACTTTGAATGGCGAATGCGGAAGTGCGACCTCACGTCGGAGTCTTTGTGCTCGTCTCCCAAATCGTCTTCCTCCACTTTTGCACGCTCCATTCTTAATATTTGCACAAGTTGCGCATCTTGTGTCAGACTAGAAACCGGCGAATTTTCTTCCCGGACCAGATTTGAAGCAGAGAGCTGTCAAGAAGCCAAGTGATCTCGGCTCCATAGAACGCGCACAGGCTGACGCGATTTGGAGAATTCTCGGCCCGGCTCACCTTGCCACCCACAACATATCCATTTATAGTAGTTTCTCCCGATTGGGACTGTTTGCCCTAACCAAAGCTCATATCTGGATTCTTGAAAGGAGACTATGGGTCTTGAAAAGACGCATGTGATGGAAAAAGTCGCGAAGATGTGTGATCCCCCAAAATCTCGATCGTCCTTGCGGTCCCTTGGTCAAGTCGTTCATTCACCTTCTCTCGCTGACTATCACCCCCAATTTGGTTCTGACCACTGTGTCCGACGAAGGCTGATATCACATCATTTGTGCTAGATTTCTCGGCCATTCGAGCAAGACCGTATCCACTCTTCTCATTCTCTTCTTCCTCCCGTCTCTTGCAATGCTTTCAAGGCTTGACAACAATGAAACACTGCCGTCCCATCAACATTCTATCCTTCTGTCTGACTTCCGCGTTTCGTCAGATTCTATCACTGTTGTTTGAAATGTTAAATGTGAATGTTTTGCAGAGCGAAACCATTCGATTCGCTTTTATCTTCATATCTTCTGCAACCGACGAAGACCAAGAAGATCTTCGAGCAACGCTCAGGATACCAAGGCCTGCAGGTAAACCTTTGAGCTAGTTTTGGTCTCTGCCTGGTACTTCCTCCTCTTTTCCCTTCCATTCATTGTGTTCCTCCAAATAACAAGCCCCCTCGCAACACAAGAGCACCCCCCGAGAGAGAGCGAGGCGCTCTTTTCGTCGTGCGCCTGTTCTCCCTCTGGTTCTCTCTCGCGCCTTCACAAGTCGAGTTTGTAACTAGGCGCCCCGCATTGATTTCTCACTCTTCGTTTTCTCTCGTTGCCCTCATCGAAGCTCATGACTGATAGTGAGGCCACGCCAACGATAAGCGAGCCCCCGAAGCCCAACACACCGTGTTCTGGCCTTTCTTTCTGACCGACTGGACGTTCGTTGGTGTATCGATCTCGTGCCACGGGGGGCCAAAGCGGTCTTAAGCTTCGAGCACTCCCCGTTTTGTTCCCGTGCAAAGGCGGTCCCCCACCTCCACATTAATGCCCTAACAGTTTCTCCCCCTTTTCTCTGACAATTTCCTGGGTGCTCAAGTTCTATGAGGTTGTCGTGGAGCATGGCACGCACGTAGGTGTCACATGTCGGTACTCCTTCCTCGTCTTTCCGTCTTTTCCGCTTACGTCCTTTCCCATGAAGTATTCTCGCGCCGTCGCGCGCACATGCGCATGTTCAACGCTCTTCCGTTCTTTTCTTCTTCTCTTCGGTGCACGGCCGTCTCGAAATGGGAGTCGGGCACATGTTGTTTTGGTGTATTCTGAGCGTTCATGGGTCGCCGCCTTTCGCGCCTCTTCTCATCTACTAGGAGGCTGGACACGAAGCGTGGAGTTTGGGTGCTCTCGAGCACACGCGGCGAAGAGACGCACGCGGAGACGAACGTTCTCTGTGCTTACTCCACGAGATGTGAGGGTCAGGAGACCGCCCCTCTCCTGGTTTTCAGTGCAAAGAAAAACAACGCGCTTTTGCACCCCTTCTCGGTTGAACACTTTCTTTCAGAGTTTTTCGCCTCCTTGAACACTTAGTCGCATGAGGAGAAAGAATAGGCGTAGCATTGATGCCAGACTCTAGGGCCCGTTTGTGTTCCATTACCTAGTCATGCGTGAATTCTTCACTGATCCCTCCTTCTGGCACGTTCCCTCCTTCTCAATGAGGAGCTAAAATAAGGAACATCTTCATCAACTACGATAATCACGCGCCTGTTGACAGGCGGGAAGGAAGGAACATTCTAGCCTGATCGACAGCAAGGGCGAGGTCTTCGCTGCGTGCCACTTCACTGCTTTTTCACCGTCCATCGCTTCTCTCTCGGTTGCCGCGTTGTCGGTGCAGCCTCGCGCTCCCTTCCCCCCGACTTTTGCCGCCGAGGAAGCATTGAACAGTTTTTCCGTCTACACTCTCTGCACCACCATTCTCTATCTTTGCCTCTCTTCCCTTTTCTTTGCCTAGTCGCTGACGTGTTTGTCGGGTTCTTCCTCTTCATCGGTCTCCGTCCATGCTCGATGTAACATGTGACACCTTCAACTTCGGGCGCGAGCGCGCGCGCGGGCGCTCTTGCAAGGACGACGGTCACGTTGGTCGCCATGCCATTCTGACAACTAAATCGAGAGGAGAGACGAAGCATGCCGCCCGTTCCGTCACGTCACTTTAAGGTTCCAGGAGACAGAATTATTTCGATAACGTCATTGGTATTCTCCATGTCACGGATTTTGGAAAAAGTTGCAAATTTTCTGGTTTTGAACAAAACATCTTATTACCAACAAACCATAGACACGAAGAGAAGGGTCTCCTAGAACGAGACTGTGTTTTGTGTATTCCTGCCTAGATTGATACTCGCAACTACTTCCTCATCGTCTAGTTAGCATTTACATGAAGCGATTTCCTACAGCGAAATTCTCATTCATTTCCCTATCAACGTTCTAGTTGCCGTCATCTTTCGTTCGCGACGTGGAAGGAGGGGAGAAGGTTGGCCCAAAGATCGAACTGTTCTCGACTGTTTCGATGAGTTCCCTTCCTTTCTCTAGCGTCTCTCTTCCCAGGACCGCGTGTGTGACTGATGGGAGAGCACTGCGTGGTCCCGTTTTCTTCTCTCTCCCCCCTCCCCCTTCTCCTCTCCTCCGTGGTTGTATTACGGGCTAATGCCCTGAAGTTGATAAATAAATCTCAAATCTCAATCTCTCCTCCGTGTGCCCGGGTGTAGGCTCGGCTCGATCGATTGATAGCGCAACCGGGAGGGTTCAAGACAGGCGAAACCCCGAACAGTTGCTTCTTTGAGAGAAGAAACCCTTTTCTCCTCGTGGGTGTAGTTCTCCCGACCTACGTGACATTCTAGAGCTCGAGTTCTTTGGCTGATTTCCTCCTGCCGCCTCAAGGACCTTCTCCTCGTGCTGATTCTTTTTGTTCCAATTCGAGCCCCGTTCATTAACCCCACACGCCTGTTTTCGAGTGCGAAGCGTCATTCTAATTCCGCTTCGTTTCAATTTCATTGCTTGGCCTTCCATCGGAGAAGGAGGAGAGAACGTTGCTTGGCACATGAGAGGTTTATTGGCGTCCGAGAAAGGGGACGCTCTGTGGGAGTTAAACACGCGGCACCGGCAGCTCGCGGGCAACGACCAGCGTGCGAAATTGGGAGGAACTGATCTTGAACAAAACGCCTCGCACTTCGTCGCGACCACCGCGCGGGCATCACCACCTCGTTGTCATCGAGAATCCTCAATGACGGTAACCCCCCATGGCCTTCCATGTACTGTAGTCTTTTTCTGTCCTCGCTCAATTCTGCTTTGAGCTTGATCGCCTTTTCCTCAGACAGTACGTTCCTTCTCCCCGACAGCCATTTAGTAACGTATTCGGCACGTCGTGCTGAATGTCTAATTGCCAGTGGTCGGCGTCTTCTAGTCGGTAAGAGTGGGATGCACGAAGCAGGAAGCGAGACAGAGACTAGTTGCTATGCAGATGCTTTTGTTTTCTTCCTTGCACATGAAGGTTTCTGCTCCCTCCAAAGGACACACGCTATCGTAAAAGTTCTATGGAGTCCTGTGGGTACAAATTTCGTGTCGGGGGCACCCGGGGGAAGACCCCCCGGCTGGAGGTTGGCCACGAGCACATCGCGCAAACGCAAAGAACGCGCAAGGCGGCGTGGATTCTCACTTTGCCGGGCCTGGGGCTTCGAAAGAGCAAAGAGACAAACCCGAGACCACTGCGTTGTGGCGGCGAGGCGGGCGATGGGTGAGAGGCTTTCCCCCCTCCGGGTCACGCCTACTTGGAACAAATAGAATCCCCGCCGACACATTTAGTCTCGGGTATCATGGCCGGCCATGTGGTTGGGTGCGGCTCTCTATCCTCCCTAAACGTTTGCTTCTTTGATACGGTGCCTTAAATGTTACCGATCTGGGAAGAATTCATGATTAGGCTCTCTCTTACTCTTGGTTCTTTCTTTGACAGAAGAGAAAGGGGCCAAAAGACAGGTAGACATTGGACTTGGCTCCCGCCGACGACGTGCTCAACTACAAACTCGAGAAACTTACCCCCACGTGCCTTGCCTTGAACCCGCTTTCGTTCGTTGCGTTAGCGCGTGACGTTGTGACGCCGCGCGCAGGCGCGACTTTTCTGGAATTACGGTAGGCAACAATAAATTCGTGTGTTGCCGTTTCTACAACTTCTCTCTCTCTCTCTCGGGGGAGTCTTGAGAGGCATCAGGAAATTCGTATCGCCGCACGCTCGCTCACCTGCCGCCTCTCCCACGTAAATGCGTCTTGCATAAGCGAAGAGGAGTTAATGAGGGCCGCTTTGCAGCCACCTCCATCAGGTCGAGGGGGAGGAGGCACTTCCCAAGCATCTCATTGCCTATGTACTCTGCCGCTAATGCACTCCATTAGATTTGCACCTTCTAACCAGCCGATTTCACTAATTTCTCCAATTTCACGCTTCTCTACTACGAAACTACGATATCTCGGACTTTGATTCCTTTTCCTTAGGCGGTTCGGGGGAAAGCCCACGCTTCTTCGTGACGTTTATCTTCGTTTCGTCATTAGAAATACGCATCGTGGTTTGTCGAGCGACGCGAGATCCCCGCGTGGCACCCAAAAATTAAATCCCATACTAAAGAGTTTGCCAGAAATGGTACATTTCAGTGGCGTCCCTGCTTCCATGCTGTGCACGGCGGTCTCGGCCCCACAGAGCCTCGCTCCTTCTTCGCTGGTCGATCAGGCGCTCTCCCAACTTCTCAACTCCTCCAACATCCACGGCTTCACGGCCAACATGTTCTCGGCTCAACCACAGACCATGATCAAGTCCTCACCCTCAAGTTCAGCCTCGCCGGCGGCGGACGGCGGCGGTTGCGCTGTCTGTGGTGATAAGGTTTGTGAGAGTTAGCAGACTCAAGAACTGTGAGGATTTCAGGTAAACGGCTCTCGTTACGGGGCCCCAGCTTGCCTCGGCTGTATTGTCTTCTTCCGACGAGCCGTTACCAAGCAAGCCAACTACAAGTGTTTGAAGTCGGAGCGATGCGAGATCACATGTGGTCAGTGGCCACTCCATATTACCGTAGTCTCGAAACAAGTTTTATTTGAAGGCTCAGAGAACACGAGACTTCTGTAAGACACACGATCTGTGAGGAAATGTAGTGAATCGCCATGTGGGTCGCTTAGGAGAAGAGAGAAGAAATGGAAGGGGGGGGGGAGATAGGGTACTGTAGCTCGTGCTGGCGAGGACGGGGACCCGGGCGCATCCATCATTAACGTCGACTTTTTTTCAGCGTCGCGCTGTATCTGTCGAGCCTGTCGCCTGAGCAAGTGCTTCGAAGTGGGAATGAATCCTATGGGTGAGCGTGCTTCTTCGAAAGCCAAAACATTCCACGTTTAAGCCATCCAACGACGAGATATTATGGGACCACGAAAGCCTAAGCAGCAATCGGCAAGTGAATCAAGCAACACGGGACCCTCGTCGCTGCCCTGTTCACCACAGGATGTGAGAGTTTGTGAAGATGCAAGACAGCCAAATTGCTTCAGGCATCCTCGCCCTCCACCTCGTCCATGTCTCCTTATAATGGGATGATCACCGGAGCAACTCCGCTCAATGCCAACGGCACCGAATGCCCGGTTGTGCCCCGACTCATGGTCCTTCAGGTATGGGCGTTGATGAATGTGAGATAAAGTCTTCTTAGGACCGTCAACGTCGCAATCATCGCACGTACTTCACCATCACGGACGAGGGCTCCATGAAGGCTGATGATGATCTCTTTGACCGCATTCGTGAGAAGGTAGATCAGTTTCTATGGAATGCGATTTACCTGAAACCTGTCTTCAGCTCACCACCCAAACCATGCGACGAACTCGTCGTTACGATGTGAACAACATGATCCGCTACGGACTTCTTGACGCTTGTGAGTGGGCAAAGAGCTTCGAGCCATTCCGACGTCTGGACGCCACTGTTAAGGTTTGTGTCAGACCACCCAGGCTGAATTATCCATCTCTTTGTAGAAGAACCTTCTTCTCGACTATGGCTATGCGTTCATGCTCATTGATCAGGGCCATGCCACCTCGCAGCAGAACGATCCAAACCTCTGGATTCTGCAGAACAACACATACATGTGCCCTGACTACCTTAAGGGCTTGCCTGAGGAGGAGCAGAAGGACCCGCTGACCAAAACCAAAGCAAAGTAAGCCCAATCTCAAATGTCATTATTAGGAATATTCAGGCTTCACCCACATTTTGTCAACGAAGCTATTATTAACATTGGCGCTCCGATGCGAGACCTTCAGATCGACGCCTTTGAGTGCGCCGTTCTTAAAACCATCATTCTCTTCTCATGTAAGTCGAGCCATTGTCCAACAAAGATTTCGATTTCCAGACAAGAATTACTTCGGTGAAGAGAGGGAGGTGATCGAGAAGCTGCAAACGCGATGCTCCAACGAGCTCATGGAGCACTGTCGAAAGAAGTGCCCCGAGGGCGCAGCCGAGCGATTCGGCGCCATCCTTCTGCTCACGGCTAACATTCGGGTTCGTCCAGCATTCACAACTTTGATTTTCTCGTTTTTAGTGCACGATCAGCATCGTCTACAATCAGACCCGAGTGTCCGATCTCTTCGGTCTGATGCAATTCGACACACTTGTCAAAGAAGTCTTCCTTTCGTGAAGAAAAACGTATTTTCCACAGTATACTTTTGCATCAAGAGTTATTCTTCAGTCTCTCTGTCTCTCTGGTTTCCAATTGTCAGCCGTCTGCCATCTGTCCTCGTCGTCTTCGTCGTACTATCGCCGTGCATATCTTGTCGTCTCCATATTTGTGATACAAAACGCGTGAAACATACAGATTCTATTGCATACGGTAGTTCTTAGATTTTTTTCTGGTTACCTCAACGAACTTCATTTTCTCTCCGAAATTTTCATACCTCTAACACGGAATATCGAAACACAAATATAGCTCGCAGATATACAAAAGGCTTAGGTAGTGCGCAACACTTGAAACAACTCTCTCTGTCGGGTGTACCTCTCTCTCTCTCTCTCTCTCTCCCTCTGCAAGGAAGTTCTTTGTTCATGACAATGTTTGGTAAGTTTTGGTTTAGTTCTCGATGCTTGTACCATGAATTGGATGATATATGCTGTTCAAAAAGTCTAATCGTACGACTATTCACAAGGCAGAAACGACACTAGTTCAATAAAGCGTTGTCGATTGCGAAAATGCACAAGATCAGCAGGTCAATCTCCTGTCTTCCCATGAACTTAATCTTGGGCACCATGAGCATGCCACGTTTGAAAATTCGCGCAATCTCCTCTAAATTTTCGTCATTCAAACATCAGGAACACCGTTGGCCCAAAAGAGGAGCTGATGACAGATTTCCGGCCTTCAATGGGTAGGCGAAGGCTAGCCCAATTGATGCGGAGACAAAGCGGGGCGGCGCTCTTCGCCGTCTTCGTCACGGTCTTTTCACCTTCGGACGCAACATTTGTCAAGGGTGGGAAAACCGTCAGAGACGGTAGTTGGCACTTGAGCAAGACGCCTTTGAAATGAACTATTTTAAGGACGTTCTCGTTCTTATTGTTAGTGGCTAGACGTCCTTGTAGCCAGACGTTGTGTTTTTCCGCTTTAGGGCACTTCCCTTAGTGCACGACCAAATAAAAGTAGATGAGACTTTATTTTACAGCCTGATACGCATTTTTAAACGAATCGTTATTTGAAGATTTGGAGATGTTTGTGTGAAGAAGAGCAAAAAAATGATTAAGCTACATATGAAACAGGTTGTTTACATGCACAAAAAATGGTTGTCCGTAGTACGAATTGGAGCAAGGTAGAGGTGAATGGTGAGGAGGTGTATGTGAGGAGGTTGAAAGGCATCCGGGCTACGGAAATATGCATGATATGCGCGTGGATAAAAAAATGAACAAGACGAGGGTGAAACTAGGGAAAATACATAGGGTTTAAAATACAATTGAGATGCCTGTCAAAAACGGCCCTGAACTTACAATTAGGGGTACTAAACGTTTGAAAAGAAATTTGGTGCACAGATGCCATAAGAACAAACTTAAGAGAGCGGGAAAAATTTCAAACAAACATGGTATACAGGAAGAAGAAAAAACACAATTTTTTTTAGGAATCAAAACGTTGCCGGCGTAGATCGTTAACCCGTTCGCGAGTGCACGGCACCGTGGCCCGGGCGTCCGGATCCAAGTCCCATAGCTCCTCGATAGTTGTCTTGAGACGGCAGAGTTCCTGTAAATAGTTGCTTTCAACGAAATATAAACTTTCTTAAAACCCATAATGATAAAATGATGTTTAGACGGTGTTTACGAAAAAGACTCATAAAATGAGAAAGCCAACTCACTGAGCTCATTGGCGCATCTCGCACAAACTCTGGGAATTGTGGCCGAATTCCCTTGTTGACGACCGTATCAAACATTGCAGGTATTGTGGCGCGTGGAACTTCCTTAGCAAACGCTGCCGAGTAGCGAGAAGCCGGGGAACCTGAAAAGTTTCCCGAATTCACAAAATAAAATTACCAGTTGCTTCCATAAAAGCTTCGTCGCAACGCGAGAGCACTTCCCAAATGACGATGCCAAGAGAGTAAGCGTCGGCCTGAAGACCTTTCTTTCCAAAACACGAAAAGCACCTGTTGGAGGGAAGTGAAAACATCGTGAAGGTCGACGGACCCTTCGACCAACTCGGGCGCCATGTATCGAGCTGTGCCGGCCACCGTTAGCCTCTCATCGTGAAGAGGCTCGATGAACAGCTCCGTAGATGAGATGCCAGAAGACGTCAAAGGCTAAAAGATGTGCTTGATGTTTCATAGAGGAAAAGCATGATTTAAAAAAGGAAAAACAAAATAGGCTCCCATACCGCTTGCTTCACGTCATGTTCTATGAGGCCAAAGCCGAGATCGGCAATCACGCACTCTCCAGTCTCCGGCGACCGTACGAGAATGTTCGAAGGCGTTATGTCGCGGTGCACCATTCGCGATTTTGTCCGCCGATTCTGACCAGCTAAAAGCGTGTCGATTACTTCAACATGTGAGGCGACAAACGAACCAAAGGCTTCAGAGTGAATAAAGGTTAAGCCAGAAACGACGGACGTCATAACGCCGTAAAATTTAAGCCATGAAAGACCGGCGGCACCTGGAATTTGGCAAAAATATATGCTAAAAGGTTTCAAACCATCATATGGCTTCGCGTGACTGTCAGCACCAAGGAAATTCAACAGAGATCCACCCGCATAATAGTCAAAGACCAGCCGCGCCTCATAGTCATTCTAAAAAAATTCTTCAAAGCTTTGGTAGAGACTCACAACGCAGGAGCCGAGAAAGTTGACAACGTTAGGATGTTCAAAACTCCTTAGATATTTGAGATTCGCAACTTCTGTATCAACATGCGCTCCGGTGCTCTCGACCTTCACGGCGACCATCTTCTTCTCGTCCTCGAGGAGTAGATGTGAGAGGTAGACCTGCGCAAAAGCGCCTGCGCCCAATAGTTGCTCCAGCTCAAGACCAAAAACGTCAAACGGCGCTCCTGGCGATGGTGGCCGAGCAGGCACTAAAGGAGAATTTTCTGTTAGCGAGAAATGTTTCTAACCAGGTTCAGGCGGCTTAGCTGTAGCGTTTGCAAGAAGATGGTCGGCTAAGGGATTAGGACGTTTTCGGCGCTCCTTTGCCTTGCGCCATTGGCGAAAAATGCAGACGAGAATTAGAACTGAAAAAATGATTTCAAGTCTGTCCGACTTACCGAATAGCAAAGCCAATACAATAGTAGCTATCGCTGCCCAAGGTATTGTTGAAGTGTCTAAATCTGCATGCATGAGTTCTTGCATAGGAGGCGAACCTGGAACTGGAGTAGTCGTCGGAGGCACGTAAACGAGATTCTCTTCGGCGTTGCACAGCGGCCCTGTGCAGCAGCACATTTGTGGCTCTGACCCGTCCTGCCAGAGGTCTGAATCCAGAAAACGTGTTTGAAATAAGAACAAAATTCTTACATCTCTGAGAGAGAATGTTCTCCGCGCAGCTCCTGCACAGCTCAGTCGTCGTCTGATGATGGCAACCTAAGCACGAAATGCCACCTTCTTGTTTTACTTCCCAAACAAAGAATGCGTTTCAAAATACAAACCTTGTAGCATAATCTTCTTCGAGGCATTGGTATGGCCCCAGAGAGTCATGCAGTAGATGAACGGAGGTGTACAGATCGCCTTATGCGGCTCCAAGCCTTTCTCCTTCACTGCGTTCCAAGTAACCGACCTTAAAAAGAAAATTACTCACCGCCGCATAGTTCACTTACATGTTCATGATTTTCGACTGAAGAATGGTCGCCTCAGCCACTTGGTTCCACTCTGGAGGTAGGTCGAGGTTATAAGCGACCCAGCACTCGGCATCTGATCGTTTTTGCTCACTTTCCTGCCGTTTCTTCCTACCCTCTTCCATCGGAAAGTTCCGAGCATCGATGAGGAAGAAAAGCTGTAGAAAGAGAAAACTAAAGCGTAGCAATTTGAAGCGCATCACAGCGGGTTCTCAAGTAGCGTGAACTTCATGACCAGCAGGCGCCCATGACTAGGCTTCGAACAGGGGACTTTTCTTCTGAAAACTATCAATTCTGTGTAATATCATCCAAGTTATGACTGAAGGGAAGTTATAAAAAGTTAAATTGCACAATCACGGAACTAAATGATTTTCGTGCTGTACAAACACAAACCATTTTTTCCTCACGAGGTGCAGCTCTCGATGACCACAGTCCGTTCGGCGGAGCTCCGAAAGGGTCAGCTGATGGGCGAGATTGTGAAAGCCGTGAGAAAGTGTGCAGCGTCGCGCGAATGAAAATTCAATGTCAACATCTTCTCGAAACTCGTCAACATCACCAAACTGAAACTTTTTTATCTTTTGATGCCGTTTAGCGTCTTTCATGAGGTCGACTCTGACGATCTTCTTCAAAAGCGCTGAAGTAGAAGGAAATTCACCCTTGCGGAAGATTGAAAGACAGAAAAGGAAGACGAAGACCAGTTGATTCTGCTTCTACTACACTTACAGTTCAGAATGGTGTTCAACACATTGCCAATAACATTTTATCGCCCCCGGCGCGAAGCGCCGGGGGAAGTTTCCTTTGGTCGGGCCCTTTTACTCTCCCTCAAATCTCAAAACTCC
>JAQIXL010000232.1:0-41957 GCA_034700245.1 Poikilolaimus oxycercus
CGCCGACCCGACCCGACCCGACCCGGCCCGACCCGACCCGACCCGACCCGACCGACCCGACCCGTTAACATGTCTGATCCAAACATCTGAAAAGCTTGTATGAGTACTTTCTGGTGAAAAAAGGTCACTTAGCGCTGTTTTTGAAAAACTACTCATTTCGAGGTTTTACAGAAACATAGAAATACTCAAAGCTCACCAATCGCCTTGACATAGGAGACTCGCGGGAGGTTCCTCATGATGTTTCCGAACTGGAAGATCATAGCGAGGAGGGCGTTCACGCCAAGCATCGTCCTTGCCGGGATTGCCCTTGGACCGAGCGAGAAGGAGACCCAGCTGAAAATATGTTTCAGAAAGTTTCAAGAAGAAATGCCTGATGAAGATGGTGAGATATGTGGGTACATAGGCCTGCATGAAGTACCAGACATAGCGTCGCTCGAAGGTGATGTGGACGTGCAACTCGTCCCACATCCCTGCTGGATATGGCTGAAAGAAGAAATTTCATGGAGCCTCTCTTCCTTGAGTCAACTTCTTTCGCGTCACCGAGAGACCCGAGGCTTCCTAGTATTGGGGAAGTTTATTGCGAGCCAAAGAGCTGAGGGAGAAGTTTTCCCCCGCTAAGTGACAGCTGCAGACCCGGACGGGACTGTTGACAGCCGTCTTCGGGGTCTTCCTGACACCCGGTTCGAATAATTGACTCAAGGGTGGTCAGAGAGTGGGAAGTATTGTGACAAAAGAAGATTTCCGCTTCGAGAGGAACTTGACGAGAACAAACCTCATTTACAAGAGACGGGGAGACTTTGATCAAGTCGAAATCTGGCAAGAGAATAGTCGAGATGACCTGAAACTCATTTGAAGTGCCTTTGAAAGGACAAACCTTGACGGGCTCAACCTCGGCCCAACGCATTTGGACTTCTTGGTTATTATAATTGAAGCTGAAGCTCATTCATTTTTTGTCAGCACAGAAACTAACCTCTCATAAATGAGGTGACATGTCTGGACGTCCATCGGGAAGTTCGAGAGGTCCATCGCGCATGGTCCCTTGACTCGAACCCTCTGAATACCGTAGTCTTTGTGGGTTTTCTTCGGACTTACGTAGTTGACCCAAACGGTGCCGTTCTTGTAGAGCATGAGAAAGACGTTGCTGCAAGAATGAAAAGTTCGTTTCAGGTCTTTTTATGACGAGGAATTTGACGTTTCGGGTTCCCGTCTACGCACTTCCCCTTACGATTTCGACCTTCAAAACGGCTTGAGAAGGTCAATTCTTGGAGAGCCGTCGACTCTCTCGGCCGCAGCCAATGCCTCCCGGATTCACGGTCTGTCAATTCGCTCGCGAGAATTTCGCCCCGAGATCCGCGAGCCGAGAAGTTTTGACTTCCACGACCTCGTCTTTCACCTTCTTCCATCTGACTGGAGGACTTCAAGAACTTCAAGGTCTCGTGCCAGAACAGCCAGCGCGGAAAGGACAAGCGACGCCTTGGGAGACCGCCTACGAGTGCGGATGATCAGCATCAAAGCTCAAAGAGCAGCCCATTTGGAGAAAAGCTCTATGGTCGCTTGAAGAAACAATGAAATGTGACGTGTTTCAGGCAGGAAGAATAGTTGAAAGTGCTTCTCTATTATTACTTGAAGCCGGATACTAATTTTATTTAGACACAATTACAAATCTGAGGTTTGTCAGCTAAGGTTCATAAATTAGCGACGCTGCTGAACTACTCTCACGCGCTATTGCCTCGCTAACTTCTGCATGAAGTGTGATATCTTTCAGAGGTTTCTCTTGTAAAGAAAGAAAAATAATGTTCAGTCAGGTTCCGGACTCTAAAAATATTTCCGAGGTACTACTCTCGTATGCGTATGATCCCGGAAGGAACAACTCACAAGCAAGGATGCAGAAAATTTTCACTCCTGCTCACTTCGCTCCTCTCTAGCCACTTTTCCTTCTCTTTCACGAGAACTCGCAATAAACGAAGAGCGACGTCGCCGTGTTATTCATTCGTCGATGGACAGCGCCTCTCCCTCCATTGCGAGAGCCGTTACGAATCTGTTTGTGCCCCTTTCCCATCGCTTCTCTCGCAGTTGTGCATCGTTAGAATGACTACTACAGAGATAGACCTAGTCTTCAAAAGAGTTCAGTTTCAACTGACTGCTTTGACATGGCTTCGCACAATCCACCGATTTCTGCGTCGTGCCGATAGAATGCAGCGACATTCTTCAATTTTCGTTCATTTAAAGCAAGACAGGAGGAAAGAGTTTGTGTTCTCTTGCACCCAGAATGTGCCGACAGAAAAACGTCAGAAATTCGCCATGAGAAGCAGAGAGCAAGCGAAATGCCGGAAGCCGAGCTGCCCCTCTTTGGTCCCCCTTGAGAAGCGCGCCGGGCCACCGCCAGTGTCCACCGAAGCGGCGAGAGGGCCACTCTGGTCACCTTAGCCCCCCATACGCTTCAACACTTTCTTCATCGATCAGCTTTTCACACTTCTAACAATAAGATCCCGAGAAGGATAGTAAGATTGAACTAACCGAAAAGGTGAGTCGTGGATGGCGGCGATTTTGCTGTTGATGAAGCACGAGTTTGGTGTCCAAAGCTTTTCGAGGACCTAAATAACGCTTAGTATCGAAAGCTTTTGGACTGACCTGATGCGACAGTGAGAGGTTCTCCTTGCATGGGGACATGCTTTCGAAGCTCAACGCCGGGTCGCTCCACATCTAAAAACAAAACGTTGAACACAGAAGAGCCTAAATATGATTCTAGAGAAAAGCTCATGCTCATAAAGAACGCGTGGTAATTATCGGACTCACCTCGTTGATGTAGATGTCCATCTGCAAAAGCATATCCGTTAAGAAGGGGGAACTGATTTCAATCAAAGAGTTCGTCTATTTAGAAGATTTCCCTAATCCCTCGTCGAGTCCGAGACTGTGCTCTGGATGTTCGCTGTGTATTTCGAGACATTCTGTGCGTGCAAATCGGAAAGGCGGCCAACGTCAACGCGAGAGAGAGACGAGCAGAGAAGCCGTTAAAACATCTCACCTCGCCCTCTCTCCTTCCCTCTGCTTCCCCCTCCAGATATTCCCGAACACGGAAATCCGCATTTTTCTCCTTTTTGCTCGTGTCCCTTGCAAAGCGAAAGAAAATCGTCGAGAGGACATATCGACGTGAGAGGATGACTCGGGACGGATTCGCTACTTCGTCTCGGAGAAGCTCAAGGTCCCCGATGATTTTTGATTCTAGCCCGCGCAGGCAAAACACACTTTGGGACAGCCTGGAGAGTCTCGACGAGATGTCTCTCTTGCTCCTTCTGAGAATCAACGAGCATGTTGTTGAGACCGGAGAGTAAGGAGATGCCGCGCTGGCAAATATCCAGGCCCGGCGGCTAGACGACAGATTTTGGGTATGTTACGAAAGTCACGTATGTTTTCTTAATGAATAAAGAAGTTGATTGGGAGAGTTTCAGGCCGGTGTTTAAAATGAGAAATCGTAATAATCAGGGATGTTTCAGGTTTCCTAGAACTATCCACAAAGTGAAAGGCTATGATTTTTTCTGTTAAAGACTTTTAGGGATTATCTGAACTACAGAAGTGGATACGCTTCAGTCTTCCGAGATCGCAATGAATCCACATAAAAGGAAATATTTTTGCCATGTTTTCTGCTCCGTGGTCAAAAACGATAATGCACTTCCCGTCAATTAGCTTTCGTGCTTCGACGAGGGAGGGCGGGGGGGCTTTGTTTACTTGTTTTTGTCTCTCAGAACTTTGGGATTTTCCAGAAGCACCGAAATGGCACCTGCCGTCAGTCATCAAGACGGACGGCGGTCGAGACATCGAGGCAGCAGTAAAAACGCGCGGATTTCTTGGAGAATCTCTCCACTTCTCAGCTGATGCATCATTCATTTAGTGGACTCGTCACACGGCTCACCGCCGAGGGGAAAAATTTCGGCACGGCACGGGACCCCCGTCGAGGAGAGAGTGAGCAGACACACCCGTTGCGCGCCACGCGTTTGCGTAGATTTGGTGTTTGGTTAGGTCTAACGCCGAAAATACGCCAACCTCAAAGTCGTTGGTGATCTCGTTGATCGATGTAATGGCCTGAATCCAGAACTCGACCGAGACGCGGACACCTTCGTCAGCTGCAAGATTTCTCTTTGAAACATTGTCGTTCCCGAAATGTCTATGAACGAATGTTTTTCAACTTCTCCAAGCCTTGTCACTCCATCAGAAGAAGAAGTGTCCGAAACTCTAGCGCGCCGGGTTCCAAAGGGGGGATTAGTACACGAGGGCCGCCCAGCGTCTCCTTGTTTGGCAGTCGTCGTGGCGTGGGGCGACGGCTCAACTCGTCAAAAGCCGAACACGCAAGAGATTGCATGTCGGCTTTGTGTGTCGATGCTTGCTTTCATATCACGAGTGAAACATTTTGCAACAAGAACCAGTGAAGTGAATGAATACTTGCAAAAGGCAAATGAAGCTCAAGGCCGAAACAGTGAAGCAGACTTTGTGCAGACCTTCAACGACTTTTGCTGCTACTCACTTCAAACAAAACTCCGGTCGGAGCGATAGCAGTGCTTTAATTTAAAGATCTCAAAGATTGCAAAGTCTTGCAACTTACTTGGAATCCGAAACTTGTTGTAGCCGGTTCCATTGAGAAGTTTGTCGATGATTGCCGGTTGTCGTGTACAATTCCGCCTGCAAAACAGGCAGAGATCTCTTTTTTGGCACAACGCTCTTACCACCTCTTGTGACCAGTGTGGGGCGTCGTGCCGGAGCCCTCCTCGTCTGGGACCTGAAAACACGCCATGTTTCTTCTTCTTCTTCTGCCTTTGACCCTTGGAGACGTCAAAATGCCGTCATTGTCCTTCCTTGGAGACGGCTTTGTGACGGGAAACTTCCTTCTCTCACACAGCGAACGTATGAAAAGCGCGTTCGGATGCGTTTCAGGAAAACTCATGTGGCACTTCTAGTTAGTCACCGCAGAGAAGCGCCCTTTTCCTTGACACTCAAGCACTTCCTGGGACACCGAGAGAGTGAAGGGAGGAGGCCACCCAGCTCGCGCCAAAGCGGGTTGCGGCGTTCGAGGCGAAACGGAAATTGGCAAACTTCGAGCTTTGACACCTTGCCAGTTTAGAGTTTTTGTGTTTCACCCGAAAGGTCAACGAACGAACTTCTTCAAGATTGTAGTCGTTGTCGATTCTGATGATGGCGACGGCGATGACCGGAAGAAGTGTGGCGAGCAAGAGGAAAACCGCCAACGGACCCGTCCTTCTCATACCTGACTCGGATAAGCTTCAGGCATTCTCCAAAAGTGCCAAAAATAAACGCGAGGATCACGACGAAGTTCGCGAATAAATCAGTGTCACTGGGTGGTCTTTTTGGGGGAGTTCCAGGATAAGTCACGACAATTAGTCAAAAGCCTTTTGAACTTTTAGAATTTCACTAGGCAGCAATGAATCGGGAAGCATGGAGTTGCACCAAAGACCAAGCCACAAAATGCCAAGGTACGGCGACTAGAAGGGACACGGAAAAAGCTTTCAACAAAGAGAACGGGGTCGACTTTTAAAGAGAGCAGAGAGACGCTTAAGAGAGAGATGGCAAGGAATTTCGACCTCGGACCCGGGCCGGGCCCGCGACGTCGTTTTATGCGTGGAGGGGGAAGGCGCAAGGGGTGGAAGAGCAAAGTGGTCCAAGAGAGGAGGACTCATACACGGACACAATTGAGCCATTGGGCGAGGTATGCGGGGCGCTGGCTCGCAATTTTTTTCCGCCTTTAGGACCAACGCGATCTTGGAGGTCCTCACGTTTTCGGGCGAGATGGACTTTTGGCCACCCCTTGAAGGTTTTCAAAGACTGCCCAGCAATAATTCAGCAAGTTTGAGGGAGTATTTTTGCAGGAGACGCCGCCTGAAGGCGCGAACGCGCGGGAGCCGCCCCAAGGTGAGTGCCTCGGTGGGCGGAATACAGCGAGTCTCTCGACACAAACTTCAACGGGACGATTTTTGGTTTTAGCGTTGTTTTTCGTCTTGAAGGAGAAGGAGAGGAAGATCCAAGAGCGAACTCTTGTGGAGAATAAAAATCCGTCTCGAACGCGAGGCGACGCGGACTCTCTCGCGGAGGAAAATGATTGAGCAAGCGGGAAACGCGCGAAAAACGGCCGCAGCTCAAGGAGTTCAGACGCTTTTCGGACACGACGGCGGAGCGAGGAGACGAGAGGGCCTCCCCTCCCCTCTCGGTCGAGGTCTCTCCCTCTCCCCTCGGACATGCCAGAAGCCCGCTTGCCCCTCGCGCGGTCAGGACCCCGCCCCGTTTTCGATGCTCGCCACATGCACCTCGACTACCTCGACGAAGCACGTCATGACTGAAGGTGGCGACATCGACTGCCTACATACCCCGATTTAGAGCAACTTATAGCGAAGAGATTTTGTGCCGAAGAAGAAGAAGGCGATGATGAAAACTAAATATTTGTCTTGGCACTGCATAAAGGCGTCGTCGATGAGGTGCGGAGAAGAAGGCGAAAATGGCTATTTGGCGATGTTATTCGAGGGAAAAGAAGAGGAGAGAAAGTGAGACGCTGTTGTGCCGCTTAAATATGAGGCTTCGTCTTCAGCGGCGACGGCATCCGAGAAGAAGGGAGTGAGGTGGGGAGAGAAGAGAGAAGGTGGCTGCATGAGAGGAGAAGGCGTCCATGAGTGTTTTGTATTTTTCGCTTCTCAGAGTCTACATCTTCATTGAGGGTTACGAGACTAAAAACGAAACTACTTTCATCAGAACCTTCATACGCCCACCTAACAGCACGCAGCATCAAATCAGGATGAACTTAGCGTTGCGAAACACATCAAGCAGTGGGATGCAGCGCGAAAGTGTTAACTTCGTTGACTAGATTATGTTGAAAATGCTAAATTCACAGGGTGAGCTCCGATTTGTTGGGATTGCAGAATTCGCGTGGCGATCGAATACAGTTTACGAGAAACAAAGTCAGAGATTAGAGTAATTTACTTTTTATTGTTAGTTAGGCCTGAAGTTCAGAACAAGTGTGACGCGACGACCGGGCATCTCAAACGGAAAGCTTGAATCTTACAACAGTTTTCAGAGATCTCTCGAAAACTATTTGAGTCTTTCATCATGTGGGCGCGTCACTTACTTTGCTGTCAGTGCTTTTTTCTCTGTCTCAGGGCAGTTCAGAGTTTATGGCTCTCTTTGAAGAGGCGTCAAGAGACGGCGAAAACCAGCGATCATTATCCTTCCAATGGTGGTGAAACGGCACTTGAAGAGGGTTACGGTAGCCTCATAGTTTGGCCCCGAAGTGGCCATAAAATTGGCAATTAGCCCAAGGGCAAACAGCTTCGACGTGAAAACTCAAAAAAGCAAAGAACGTGCGCGCTTGATGTTTCTAGTTCGGAAAGGAGAGAAATCTTGAGGGGAAATGTTGCTTAGGCGAAGAGAATAGCAAAGAGGCGGAAGAAGCCTTGGAGAGGCCACTGGACCCTGGACGGCTCCTCCTGCTTTTAGACCTCTTCGAACGTGTTCAGGGGGACCATTTCGCCCCCCTTCCTTCTTCTTCCTCTGCCGCACCACTTCATTTGCCGAGGGCGAGCCTCGAACTTTCGAGGACAAAACGCTCGTAGCCTGGTGGATCCGGAGGCGAACGTGATTTTCAGCAACAGGAGAAATATCGAGCAACTATAAAATCGCGAGTTCAAGGAGTGAACAGACGGACGAAGAAGGGGGACCACCCATGGTGGATCAGTTTCTGAAGAGGCGCCTCCGAGAATATGAGCGCGCGCGTTTTGAGGGCCCTCGGCGCCTCGGCAATGAAATTTACACGCCACCGGGTGTGTTCGACGATGAGACGGAGAGAACTGGGAACTGCTCCGATTATCTCTCCTCTTCTTCTCTTCTTCCTGCGTCTGCAAGAGGAGACTAGCAGCAGCACGTGGATGAGAAAAAGACGTACGACAAAAACCAAAGGACCAGAAAGAAGCTGTGTTTCGACTTAAAACTTTATGAACGAACCTGGGAACTCTAAACTTATCACACAAACTTTAAGTGATCAGCCCTTACGTTTCCGCTCCGAAGCGCTAGTTTTGTGACTCTTTCAAGAAACTTCAAGTGACACATTTTCTGAGAAGAAGCCAAGAAGTCAGTTCGAAGAGCGATCAAGATTGCACTGACTTGTGAGAGAAAAGGGCATCGTCTCCCACTTCAGCAACTCTTCTCTCCTTCTTCTCTGCATTCACATCCGGGACCATTCAGAAAGGCGCGGACGCCCTCACCGCGCCCGCGAGAGGCTGGCAAGAAGAACAAAAGCGGCAGCTGCACGAGGAGCGAGAGGCCGAATGCGAGTAGCAAAGCGGTGAATTGAGCACAAAGAACGCGTCCTCGACGAGCCAGACACCGTAGTTTAGAGCTCATTGTTTCGAATTTCGTTCCGGGACCTTCTCGATCATCTTGTGAGGACGTAAGACTTGAAAGGACAGAGGCCACAGAAGAATCTAGTGAAGAACTGGAAGACAGAACCCGAGTTCGAAAAGGGAGAATCGGTCCTTGAGATGGTGTTTGGCTTTGTGTGTTTTGCCACGTTTTTGCGCGATGAAGAGTGTGAGGCCAGAGAAGAGAGGAGGAGCGGCTTATGTTACTCGTTTCGAGGTGCGGCCACGACGAGGCATAAATTGGAGCCGCCTTGCTCCAAAGGATCGACAAAGGAACGCGGAAGCAAGGTTGGCTGTGAGGAGAAGTGGACGTTTTTCGGAACATGAAAAGAGTAACATCACCTGCAGATTCAACTTGGCAACGAGAATTGTGTGGAAGCAAACAGAAAGAAGATCACTGAAACACAGATTGTGGGGAACCACAACTGTAGGACTTTAGTTAAAACAGGGAAACGTTTCATTACTGACCTTCCGGGACAGCTCATTTCGAAACGGCTTGAAACTGATGAGACAGCATTTTTGGAAGCATCTAAAGTGCAATTTCTCAAGAACCTCCTAGGCTTTCGAGTCGAAAAAGTGCGTAAGGCTATTGAAAAGGAAGTCCGGGTCTTCAAGGACAAGCTGTCACTTGGCACACGGGGCAAGCGTCGACGTCGAGGAGAGCGCGAAGAGGCTCAAGGCTCCAAAGAGGCGAGGAAAGCGCTCGGGAGAGATGATGAGGGCGCCTCTTTCGTTGACAATGAATTTCGGAGCGGCGGCTCGGAGTCGCTTTGACCTCTTCAAGTGACGAGAAAAGTACCGCGCCCCTTGGTCGCCGCCTCTTCAGCCTCATTATCGTTTTTAATTTTCGCTTCGAAGGCCATGGAGTCAACGGAACCGCCGCTCCCAGAAAAGCCGACCGCCTCTTCAAGTTGCCTGAGCACGTAGTGGCAGAAGCTGTTATAAGAGAGAAGATGAGCATTATAAACGAAGCGAGACAATTTCTTCTCAGAGTGTTCGTTTTGATGACGCAAACGGCCGCTTGAGTTGCTTCGGCAAGCTAGCGAAGAAGACTTTTCTAGCGGAAGGGGCGAGAGAACGAAAAAGACAAGATGGGACGTAGATCAAGACGGGGAAGGGTGAGGCGCCATAAGAATCACCGTCTAATGAAAGGGGTAAAGACCGGGAATTTCAACGGAGTCTCGAGGAAACCTCGCCGACGATTTGGAGCCCGTAGCAACGCGCGAGTCGATGTAGCAATTATTGTAGTGTGAGTGCTCGACGAGGCAAGCGCAAAGTCGGGCAAAGGATCTGGGCCGCCCGTCTTGATAAATGAGTTGAGTTTCTAAAGGCCACTAATGCCAATCGTTGAATGGGGCAGTGCTAGTCGTCATCGCTTTCGTCAAAAAGGATTTCAACTTCTCCAAAGTTCAAACAGCATCACTTCAAACTGAATGCATTTCGAGGACACTTAATTCAAGAGATTCTTGCAGAAAAACAATCAGCCCTTCACCGCCAAGGTCCTCGAATTAAACTTGGAATGCTTTCATTTTTTGCTAAGTTTCAATGTAATCCAAAACAGGCGCGTTTTGGGTTTCTTTGTTTTGAAATAGCACATCAAAACGCGTTCGAAAAGTTTCACAAAAGTTGCCTTCTGCAAGGAAATTTGAAAATTGCCCACATGCGCACGTGATGATGTGGTCTCGCGCGAAAGACGAGGCGCTGGCTGCTCGACGAGCTCTGGCCGCCTCTCCGCCGACTGTCCGTCGTCATTTATGTCAACGTCACGGGCTGCGTGAGGAAACTAAGTGGATTTCGGATGCTCGCGAGCGCCTCTTCCTCGGGCTGCCAGCATTTCGCCTGGGCCAGAAGATCGCCAGAGCCGTCGTCTCCCGGGCTCGATGAAGGCAAAAGCAACGTCAAACGCCGCTCAAAACGCCTCCTCGTAATTCGATTTTCGACGATTTGAGCTGGCTGCTTGGACGAAAATGGCTTTGGAGTGTGAACGCTGAGCCGCATATGCGTGAAATTTGAGACTTGGGAGGAGAAGTGGGCGCAGTGGAAGAATCTGAAAAGAGGAGAAAGAGCTAGCAAAAAGAGAATCAGAAACCATAAAGACGTGGACGAGAAACACTTGCGAAAACAGACTTTGAGAGGATTTTGAAGGAAAGTGAAATGTTGAGTCGTCGTGATGGAGGAGACGTGCGATGGCGGAAGAAGGGAAAGAGTCGACAAGAAGACAAGAGAGGGACAAGAAGAGACATGAGGGATGGGGATCAAGAGGAGGAATTATCCCGGGTGTGGGGGAAGAGGAGAGAGGAAGGAGGGAACATGGATGATGTTGTAGGAAAACGAGGGATGGAAGCCAAAGGAAGAAAGAGCAATGATGCTTACGAGAACTACTCACTTTGTGGAAGAAAAAATGCGTTTCGGTGCAAAAACTTTGTAAAAGGAACGCAATTGATAATAGTCCCGTCATGGACAACGCTGAAACAAACAATTGGTAAGTTTCTCGCAGAGAGTTGTTTCTTCATTTCATAGCTGCAGCAACGCGTTTTATATGTTTCTTTGACTACCTAATTGGAGAAGACCTGGTCCTTGTCACTTAGCACTCTCGATGACGCTCTTCAACGTTTTCATTAGCAATTTTCTTCAATGAACCAACGGGAAAACGTAGGTCTCCAATTTATTTTCTTTCAGGCGCCTAAACTGGGGCTCACTGAGAGCTCGAAGGTCAACGAAGAAGAAGGCTTCAGCCCGACTTCAACACCCGTCTCGGCAGCAGACATTGAACGGGCGAGAAGAAGCAGTTCCTCGAGTGAAGAGTTCGAGCGTCGCGACTAATGATGAAGTTCCTGCCGCGTTCCGTCGGTCTGCTAAACATTGCCGCTTCAATAAACTTGAAAGAAGCGAACTTGAAGATGCTCCGATAGTGCTGCATGCGAGCCGGCTGTGACATGACAAGAGGGACCAGAAGGGAAAATACCAGCGTCAGGTGCAGCATCGACATTTCTGAAACAGTGGCCTTCGTTTTGGGTGTGGTCTGGTCATGCCACGATAGAAAGGGCATGTATTCATGAAGAAATTTTGAGAAGCAGCAACTATGAAAAATGTCAGATTTGGAGAACGAAGAAAGCCTGTAGACAGTTTGACCGAGTAGTGATGCCCTATTGAGAAGACTGGACGATGGCGCTCACGTTAGGCGGCTGCCGTCGGTTCGTGTCGCCAGGTGCTGTTGTGACGCGGCGTCGCATTCTCAAAAGGAGACTTCTTCTGAGAAAACTTAGCTATTCTTGTGGAGAGACTTGTCTTGCCAGCGTAATGACGCTGTCTGAGGTTTTATGGAAATGTGCTTTCATTTCTTGCTTTGAGTGTCGTTTTGAGGCGCACGAATTTTTGTTAAAAATTCAACTCATTTGCATTCCTCGCGTTAACAACTAAAGGTCACATAAAAGTTTTATTTATTGCACAATAGACAACTGAATAAACGAAGACATTAGTGGTTAAAAATTTGCGAGTGAGGCAGAACGAAGAGAAACCACTAATGAATCATGGCTACGCAAAGACTGAAATTTTAAAAAAAATGCGATTAACTGTATTTTGGATAGCGTTGTTGATGCTGTAAAAAGCAATTTGTTTTCTTGCGTTGAGTATAAATCTTTTCAGTTTTCTGCTTCTTCTTGGTCAGACACTTGAATGTAGACGCCGTTGAACTAAAAGACGTCTCAGAAAAGCTTTCTAGTCATACTCGAAAAGTGAAGTCGATAAGTTTGTTGGTTCCTGGAATTGGAAACGGCGTTTTATGATCCTCCTCCGCCCAATCGAAGCCGTCAGTAAGCGTCGGCCATATGGTTTCCTTTGGAGAAAGTTCACCTCGGTTTTGATTCGTGAAGAGAAGAATACTAAGAATGAGAAAAATGACTTAATTGTAGGATGGAAACCAAAATACCTGAAATCACGCTGACCGCTGACGAGTTGCTTTATGAAGGCGTTCACACCTTTTGCCGTCACATCGCAGTTCTCAACGGTAAAAATTGGGACGCTTGGCATCGCCAAAGGCATTTCGTCGTTAAAATGAATTTTGACATTGTTCAGAGTTCTCTGTAGTAACAAGATGTAAAATCGTTTGAAAAACTCACACAGTGAATTTCGACTGCACGAGCGCAATGCTGAATTGTCGCATCAAAGAAGCTGCGATCCGGAGAAGCGTTAAACGGGCTATAAATCCTGCAATAGTTTTTAGTTTTGAAAACCAGTTGAATAAGTACGTGAGCGTGTCGATGTGGACAGCTTCAACGAATTCACGGATTGCATCTGGTGAAAGAAACACAGTTCCGCTTCGGCTGCCAATGAGCTTGAACCGCCTGACACCGGCTATTTCAGGCACTAGGCGGACAATCTGAATCAGGCAATAAGGTCAAAACGAATGGCAAAATGTGCCTTGGCCAAGTCTCGAAATTGCTCATCATCGCAGTCATCAAAGACAATCGTCTTAATAACAATTCGGGACAAAATCTAAAAGTTTTTTGGACGATTTTGACATCGAACCTTTCGAAGCACTTGAGCGTATCTGGCGAGATTGATCTCTGGCGTCTGGATGTCCCAGCTGAATTCGTGGTGGTGATATCTGAAACGTGAGCGATGGCGAAAGAGTAGCCCATCTTCATGCCACACCTAAAATTAAAATTGTTTGTTGGATTCGACAGAGTACAGTTTTGTACACCTGATTGTTTTCGTTCGCTTTAGTCCAAATATCCATAGACCCCAATTGAAAAAGCGCCTTTATGTCACAACCATTTTTACCAATAAAATAAAAGCAAAAGGCGCCTAGATCGTTCTCAATCATTAACTCCGCCTTGTAATGCTCATTTCTAAAAATTTACTAACAAGCAAGGCATGAAAATAGATACCTTGGAAGAGTTGCGCAGTTGGCGGATACAATGCCTCTCGCAGAGCGGCAAGTTTTCTCAAAATTCAACACGTCGTTTGCATCCACTCGTGACAGGACTTCACCGATCAGTATTTTGCTGGGAATGCAAAATAAATCCATCGCCTAATGTAACAAATACTACAGTAAAAGTTTTAACTGTATACAGAAGCAACGAAAACGCGATTCGTAAAATTTTCGAATCACGTATTGGCGGAAAAAACGCATCGCGACTGGGTTGGATTTTTCGCAACTGCCGCACGCTATGTACATTGGTGCACGACGGTACCGCGGAAGTTCAGTGCAGATGGTGAATAAGATTAAAAGTTCCATTCAGATGCATGTGAAAAATATGTATTATAACAAAACCCAAAGAAACCTTCTTTTCCACTTAATGAGCATTTTTGCCTCAATTTTCTCCTCAATGGTCATAATAAAGGCCCAGGTAATATGCAGAGGTAAGTTGTCAACCAAAACTACAGAACGAATGAACATTTCACGAGACTGGCAGGTTGTTAGTGTGACGCAGACTCCAATTTTTTGGTAAATATAGACTTTACCAAAACATCATTGATTTGAAATTATTTTCAACTGCCTTATAAACACACTTTAGCAATAGGTATTGGCAGTTGACCGAGAGACTCGGTTGATATCTGGTGCGAGCTCTTGGGGCCAATCTTCAGGAGGGATTTCCGACAAAGGTCGATGCTTGTCGAACTCCTAAGCAACGTTTTTTTTTTGCAAATCAAGTATTGCCTCACCTCTCGCATGCTCTTATCAATTTCTTGGAAGATTGGACGTTTCTTCGGATTCTCAGCCCAACAACGCTCCATGATTTTCTTGTAACTAAAGTGATTCGCTTTTTGAAATTAGAAATTCAACAAACATGCTGTCAGGGCAATTCGCAGGATGATGCAGGCGATTTCCTTTTGACAGAAATTTGAGAAGTTTCTTCTGACTGCATCCATCATACGGTTTCTCACCAAGTGTAAAGATTTCCCACAAAAGAACACCGTAGGCCCAAACATCGCCTTCCGTTGTGAACTAAACAAATTGAAGTAATGGTAAAAGTCTCGCCTTGTCGCTACTTCGAAGTGCTTCAATTGGCATGATGTAAAGGGGCATTGGCCGACCGGTCTTGGTGAAATAGCCGTTTTTGTAGTTTTCGAATCGACGAGCAAGTCCAAAATCCGCGATTCGAAGTGAGAGGTTTCGGTCGAGTCTGCAAATCATTGCTTTATTGCTACGTTTGAAAGTGCGTACAAGCAGTTTCTCGCAGCAAGATCCCGGTGAATAATGTGATTCGAGTGCAGGTAAACCATTCCAGACGCCGCCTCCTTACCAAAGCGGACGAGTTTGGCCAAGTCAAATGGCTGAAAACAAGCATTTTCGAGTAAATCTGTGAACAATGCCAAAAAGAATACAATCAATAGCTTACGCAAACATCTCGCATAGCTTCCAGATGATCAGTCACACAGCCTCCCTCCATGTACTCGCTGACGAGCACCGGCACAGGTCCGTCATCAAGGTAGCCAAGCATGCTCACCACGTGCAAATGCCTAGAAATCGCGTTACTTTGTGAAGTTTACCAACCGAATGCTAGCCATAACTCTCGCTTCATCGAAGGCATCTTGAGCAAACTCGGGCTTCATCTCCTTACATGCCACTTGGATGATTTGTCGATTGCCCTGGTCATCTTCGCTGAGAATCAGCTCAGTAAGATAGACCTTGCCAAAGTGGCCTAAAAGATGTTTAGAAAATTGTATTTCTGAGTTACGAACCAGTTCCAATGAGTGCACCCTTGGAAGGAATTTGTTCTCGGGTGAAATGAGTGAAGCAGCTGATCCCGAAATTCTGAACGCTCGGATGTTTTTCGGGGAAAACATTTGTCTGACCTCGAGCAGTAATTCCATGCCTTGACGATTGGTGTTTTTTTCACGATCGCGTTTTCGAAACCACTGCAAATTGTGAAAAGTGCAAAGTGCTTTTTAATCTTACCAAAAATAAGCAGATGAGAGTTCCAAGGACGGCTACCGAGAGGAATCCACAGAAGGCAAACATGACATGTAGAAAACGTTCTGTTCTGGCTTGGCGTTCTTCAAACTCTTTCCTTTCTTCCTCCAGTTGGTGCTTTTGTTCCATGAGACTTTCTTGCATTTTAGCGTATTTTTCAGCTTCAAGTTGCTGCTTTTTCCCTCTCTCTATAAGCTTGTTTTGTTCCAATTGAAGAGTGTCATTGAGCTTCTTCAGCAAGTCTTCTTGCGATTTTAGTTGGTCCTGAGTACGACGTCTCTCAGCTTCGGTCATCTTGTCCATTTCGTTCCTCTTTTTCTCAAGCTGTTCCCATTGCGTTTCGAAGCTAGCTTTTCGTTCGTTCAGTCGACCTTGTTCTTCTTGCAGGTTTCTTTGTTCCTTTTCATCTTGCTCCTTGCGAGCTTGCTGAAGAAGTTCGTTTGCCTCAAGGCGCTTCTGTTCGGCTTGAATTCGATTCCGCTCCTTTTCCTTTTCATCTTCGAGCTTGGCGGTCAACTCCTTGATTCGAGCTTCTTCATCTCGCAGTTTCTTTAATTTCGATCGAAGCGTTGGATTTCGCATAATGATGTCTTCTTCAAAGTTCTCATCGCTCAATTCCCGCCGAACTTTCTGAATGCAATATTTTCGGAGAAAACTAAGAACGAACGCTTAGAGATGGCCATTTCCCAGATTGGCACTCGTCCTCAAATTGGTCGGCTTCCAAGGTAACCACGTAGATTCCGCCAAAAGCTTGCTCACGGATGAACTCCAGCTTAAAACAAATCCTTCAATAATTCGAAGAAGTTACCTTTTCACTCAGACTCGCTTGATCTTCGAAGACGTGTTCGCCGTCTTGTTGAGCATATGGGGATTGGTAATCACTCGAGCAATTCTAAGAGAAACATAATAAATCTTGACTAAGCAAACTTACAGAGGACGCCCAGCGTACTAACTGTGATGATTGGTAGATTCCATCAGGATTCGGCTTGCTCCAGTGCAAAACGTAAAGGGCAACGCCAAAAACCAGCTTTGACGGCGCAACATTTGCGAGCTGTTTCAAGATCGGGGCCTGAAAACACAAGCAATCATTGCAAAAAAAAACTAAACCAACATCTCGGATGGTCGTTGTGCGGAAGTTTAGTAGAACACCCGAAGACTCCACGACATCTTTGTATGCCAGGAATGCAATAAAGTCCACGTTGCTAAAAAGGACATCATTCAAGCTTGAAATGCATACGTCTCAAGCTGGCGCAACCGGACTACAGCATCGGATCCCTTCATGGCAATGCTATCAACCTCGGCACTGAGGAATAGCTTTTGTTCTCGAGTTTTCTCTCGTATAAACTGCGATTTTAGAGATTTTCAGAAAAAACTTACCTTGAAGATGTTGGTGAAGTCACTGGGCGCATCGGAGTCGAAGATAGCCCGCCGCCAGTAAAAATGTACTCCGTCGACGCCTAGCCGGGTGGTTTCGTTAACGAGATCTTCGGCAAGCAGCTTGCACAAAGTCTGATTGCGGACCGCTTCGTCAATAAGCGTTTCGTTGTCTCTATTTAAGGGCTTGTTGTCTCCTTCTTTGTAGAAGCTGTATTTTTCCACGCCCAGTAAGACTTTCAGATCAGGATCTTTTAAGCGCAAGGCTCTTAGTCCTTCGGATATGAACGAACTATCAAAACCAGAAGTAAAATCGTTTCTGAAAATCGATTGAATGTTGCTTCAGGGTAGCCTTACATATATAAGTTCTCCAAGAGACATAAGGAACGGACGGCGAGATGGGTGCAGTGGCCAGGCACATAGCTGTCGATCAGTTTTTGGAAGGTTTGATCACTGCTGAAGACGAAATAGTTGAAGTCACAAATACGGATGTAACCCTTTTGTTGCTCTGAAAATCCGTGGCTTGCATTTCTTGGTAAAAATGTCTTTACCTTCAGCGACGACTAACACTAATTGTAAGAGGGGAAGAAGAAGAAGAACTGGCCCAAATTGACGCATGTTGAACGCGAATCCAGAACAAGTCAGCCTTTGCTCAACTTCTCAAATTCTTCGAGCATCTGCCAGGCTACAAATAGCAACAATTTCACTTGCCGGAAATTTGAAGACACGCGAAATCGGCACCCACAAGTTGAGCTCAAATGAATTCTTATGAAAAAGCGAAAAATGATGAGAAAAACACTAAATTGTGACAAATTTCGTAAATTGCGGAACGATTGTTGAGGTGGCATTCTCGACTCACCCGCCAGGTGAACACTCAACGCGCACTGTGTGTGCGGCGGGACCGAGAGCGTCTCTGAGTGTAACACCTCTGGTGGGGGAATGACTCACGCTAGTGAAAACGAGGGGAAATCACCTTGTGAGAGGAAGTTTGAACACTTAGTCACCTGGGTCGTTTGTTTGTGGGGTTTACATGTCGTGCCAGCTAGTGATGACCAGCAGCAAACGTCAATTGAAAATTTGTCAAAAAGACAAAAGTCGTCTTGAGAAAGGTTTGTGAAGAATGTTTCCATGGTTGCTTCTCCTGACTGTTTGTGGCTTCGACTGATGTTGAGGTCAGAGATCGCAAAGGCCTTGTCAGCTTTATTCGTATTTGGCCCTCCTTTCGGCTTGAATGAACATCACGAACAAATAAACAAAGATAAAAGAAAACATGATTTTTAGTGCGAGCGAGTGAAATGAATAAAAAGATTCAAAACTACAAAAAAACCATCATCAAAGTGTAGGTCCGAGAGCTCCCTGGACAGTATGCTGGCCACTTTAGACGTAGATACAACATTTTCAAGCAAAAAAAATGCCAGCCAATGCCAATCATACGGAAAGAAAAGATAAGGAATGAGGAATTGATCAAACAAAACGAAAAAGAATTATTTGAAGTAAAAATCCTACTTCAAGCACTGGGTGATATTCACGAAGGTTTTTTTAAACATCAGGATTATAAAATATTTTTCGTAAACGTACATCTCACACCTGTACAAGCGAGGTTTAGCAAAAGAACTTCTCAATCCGAGGATCATTAGAAATGATATTGTTATTACGTCCGAAATCGTGGAAATTGAGGCAAAAATGGAATATAAAAGAATTTTAGGCACTGGTTTCACGATAGTTGGGGATGGACCGCGAGCCGTAAGGAGCGGCGGGAACAGGCGACGGCCGGTATGGCGGCTGGCTGCTGTGGTACTTGTCAAGAAGGGGCTCCTCGCGTCGGAAGGGCAACTCGGCACTGCAAAGGCAGTCATCGTCTTGTGAGTTCGGCTAGGTGAGTGCAGGACGAGGGTAACAAGGGACAGTTACGAAGGACTACCACCGACGGCCCCTGCAACGGACAAGCAAACGTGCAAAAAGTCAAACAAAACCAAGAGGTGGTGCGTTAGAAAAGAAACATTGTAAATCGTGACCTTTTTTAAAACCCAATTTTGAACTTATTAACCATAAGTAAATAAAAATGATCGTATTTCCCCATAACCAAGCCTGTAAGCTCACTGCACGTGGACGAACACTCAGCTTTCGGGATTAAGTGCACAAATAGCCGAACCAAAGCCGGTCCCAACTTATTTAGACTAGCGATTTAGCCATGGAGGAAAGGTTGCGAAATGAGGAAAAGAATTCTAGGTCCTACACGTTGAGGTTGGCGACGACGGGCCGCGGTTTGCGCCAGGATTCGGAGAAGAGGTTCTCCTCGCTGAACAACCTCTTCATCTTTCTCGATTTTACTTCATTTTAATTCTTTCAAACTTAAGAAAATCCACTACACGATAACTAAATCTTCACATTTGATGAAACGCAAATCTATCCGAAAGGCTAGTCCTTCGTGCTGTAAAGGATGTGTCTGTGCTGTCTAAGAACAAGCACAAAGGAAGAAGGAAAGGGTTGATAGGGGGAAATGAAGATAAAATATCGACAGCAGGGGCCAGAGGCAAAGCGCAAAATGAAGGACTAAAGGTTTCTACTTGAGCACAACACGTTCTGTCTTTCTCTTACCGTTGGTCAATATAGTATTTCGCTTGTGAATCTCTGTATGATGAAAAGTGTATAAAAGAAGTTAAAAAAACGAACCTCGAAGAATGTCGGCCAGTGATGAATTTGTAGGTGGTGAGGAGGGCTAGGACGAAGGCGCCACCCCAGCAAAGAGTTCCGAGGAGATGAAGATAGAAGGCATAGCCGATTTGTTGCTATTGAATTTGTTCACGAAATGGTAAAGAATTGAAACCTCGTAAGTTCCGACCATTCCTTGGACGAAACGATTGTCGACACGGTTAGCCGCCAAGAAAAAGATTCCGTCGGCGACCACCGAGCAAAGCACTGAAACTCTTTTGATGCCAGATGCATTTTTCTTGAACTGTATTCAGTACACTCGCAAGCCCATTTGCTTGAATCAGTTAATTTTTCCAACACACGAAAGGTTTTCATGCTAATCATTGGGCGAAGGTGTGGTCAGGCCAAATCAAGCAAATTACTCACAGGCGACGAAGAGTGAAATGGTGAAGACGAAGGCCGTCGGTGGGAAACACGGCGCGCAGACGCCCGTGCAAAGGGCGAGAAAGGCGAGGAACTGCGAGAGGATGATGAAGAAGAGGATCGCTTTTTGCCAGGCTGAAATTAGTTTCGAGTTTCAGTTTGCAGAAAATAAGCGAACCCCAAAATCGATGAAATTCGCTTTCTCCCGCTGCTCCATCTTGGTCGATGTTTTGCAGAGTGTTCTGGATGACCAACTCAGCCGAGTTGTCGAACTACAAAAGTTCAAACTAAAAACGTAAGCGCTTTAACCTTGTACATGCAGTGCAAGGGTGTTTCATCATAGAAGTCGCCAACTGCGGTCACGTATTTCTCAGCTCGAATGCAATCCCACCACAAGCCGTGCTGAAAAATTTGACTTTTTCCATTTCTGAAGTTTACCTGATGCTCTGCGCGGAACTCGCGGATGTTGACGACTTGCCAGGCGGGCGAGAAGGCGCCACCAATGGTGAGACCGAGACCGGCGAGGATGAGGATGATGGAGAGTGTGAGAAGCAGCTTCTGCAGCCAGGTGGTCACCATTCTTGTCAAGGCGCTGCCCCTCCCCTCTCAACCTTCTTCCTCTCTTCTTTCTTCGTCGACAGTTTCCTCACGTCTTCTCGCCTGCAGAAAAATGCAAAGGTTTTCATGGTTGCAAGAAGACGAAATGCGCGTCGCGATCGTCTCTCGCTGCGAGTGAATTGAACAGATTCAGAAGAAATGTACCAAGAAGAGTTCACTAATCTACAATGGATCAAAAGGGCATCAAATTTTGGCTCGAAAAAAGTTGTCGAAAGTGAGGGTGAAGAGGAAAAACAGACATCGTGCGGATTTATTTCCGTGAGTTCCCTGGACAGTTCGCTGGCCACTTGAGGAAAAGATGAGAGCGTTCAACACTAGAAATGCTAGGTAACGCCAATAAAAATTGTCGAAAGTATTGAAAAAAACCATTAAGGAATTATTGAACAAAATGAGGATGGTATGTCCAGGTACGCGTTTGACAAAACATAATATCGCAAAAGGTAAAAAGAATAGCAATCACTATTCTTCAAAGAAATAAAGCCGTAAATGAGAACGTCGCCAGCGGTAATGCGAGCAAGAAAAACGTTGACGTAAAATAACAGTTGCCCCAAATTCGACCGTGGGAATACGCCCGCGTGAGGGTCTTGAATCGACAAAAATTGGCGGCCGAGATGAAACGTTTGATCGGAAAAGAAGGGAACCGCTGGACTGCGAGTCAAGGCGCCGTTTATCCAGGGTCTAATGTTTCTGTTGAGGATGCTCTTGTGACCGCTAATATCATCCTTCCTGAAAAAATAAAGCTCTCGTGAGGTTTACCTAACCTTTGACGATTCATCAGTAATTTGAAGTATGCGCATTGCGAAACTGTCCAACAAAAGGAAGAAGACCAAAAGTGGTGGGATGAGTGGGGTGACTCCGAGGGATGACTCATTATCGGGACATCGCCGAAGTCGCCCGAGGAGGGCGACGGTAGCGATCGATGTCAGGCTGGAGGTCGTTTCGTCGGGGCGAAAGCGGCTCCTCCCGTCACCTTCACGCGCCACACGCCAAGGTCGAACTTTCCCACACAACGCGTGATAAATTCCCATCAGTAGGGGAAACGTTCATAAATCGGTGAAAGTTAGACCTCGAGAACGGGAAAAAGAGACGCCGCTCGCGACCTCGAGAGGTGTTTCGTGGTGAGAACAAAGGAGATTGGAATGAACGTCAATATTCTTGCGAAGCATTCCAGGATAGAAACTGTTGAGTTTCAAGACAATGTCAAAGAAGTGATGAAGCACTGGAGACAGTAGACAGAAGCGACAGAACTTGTGAAAGCAAGGCAGCAACTGCGTTACAAGAGAGGTGCTCAAATGAACAGGACCAACATAAGTGAAAGAGGGGCAAGTTTCAGCCACGCAATGTACGATAGAATCGACAGCGAGGGTGGTGGTTCCGCACTGTGAACGACAGACCCGGGGGCTCAATGTCAACTTTGTCCCGTTTTTTTTTCACCGACGATCCAAGTGGACAACGTTGGAACCGGACGAGGGAACATGCAAATTGCCGGATTGACTGTGGATTTGATGGCTTTGATGACAGCTGCGACAACGATGATGACATCCCATCTGGTCAAAAGAGAGTAAGAAATGGGAACTATGACATGATGCACGGAAGCGCGTTTTACTGTCGGTGATTTTTAAGCCGGCGCTTCGAAGCTAAAATCAATGACGACGATACATTATGATAATGCGCAACAGTTGAAACCCAAGTGCCGATTAAACGCTGAAGCAAACGTCCTCAAACGTCACGAAGCAAGGGATGCCTTCTGTGGACGGGGTTTGAAGGGGTGAAGGGACAGGGAGAGGAGAGGGCTGCGAGATCCTTCAAATCGTAGGGGGCGATGAAGGCAATAATTCGGTGATTTGGAAGGCGTCGCCTGGGGGTGACGCGGGTTGAAAGGGTCTCCTCTCCTCGTCTTCTTCTTCCTCTCACTTGCAGTCTGTCAGCGGGAGAGGCGCGAAAAAGATCAATCGACTTGAAACCTGCTGTTTTCTCTCCTTCACTTCTCCTCCCGTTTTAGAGGGAAGAGAAGGGAAACAACGGAAAGACAAGCGTCTCAAGTGCCATGAAAGAGCCATTACTGGAAGTGTCTTGTAAAATTTTGATCGGGGTGACAAAGAGTTGAAGAGCCGGACTATGAGATCAACGACAACAAGGGTGGCAGCAGCAATGAAAAAAAGCGAAGCGGTAACCAAAGAGAGACAGAGAAGGAATTGTCTCGCAAGGTGGATGCAGGGGAGCGAAGACGAGCGAGGGGGCGCTGACTCAAACGCCCCAGATCCGCGGTGACCATGGGCTGCGGCCAAAATGCCCGCCGTCTTCTCTCCACACATCCCCTCTCAGGTAATGCGTCAACATAAAGGAACAGACGCCTAAGTGTTCAGAACTCTGGAATGAAATGAGCATTTTCAATGTCACATTTCGTTATTAGTTTGCAGTAAAACAATTGCCTTACTGTTACAATAGATGCGCCTCGGGGAACTACGCTAGAAGTTGGTGAATAATTAGAACAGATTTTTCGTCATCCGATCGCTTGGAATCATCAACTAAAGTAGTATCTTTGCAATTATTTCAAACCGGAGCAAGGAGTGAAACGCGATGCGTAAAAGCAAAGCCGACTGAAAGAGAGTTCAAAGAAGTCCCAATGAGGGAACAGAAAAAGTGACCAGACACGGCACCGACGAGAGAGGAGAAATTCGCATGCGTCTGTTCGTCGTTCCGAGTATGCGCTCGCGTTGACTCCGAGGAGAGGAGGACAGGGCGTTTTTGTTGTTCGGAGTGTCGGGACCGAATGATGCGGGCCTCTGACTCATGAAGTCGGTGTAGGAACAAGAGGAAAAAGTATGACTTTGTGAAATGAGACAATGAAGATCTTTTTGCTAAAGAAGAGCTGCCGTGTATCGCTGAGATTCTTTGCTCAACTGATTCAGCAGTGAGCGAAACGTACAAGGATCTAAAGTTTAAAAGGCGACTTCTCAGCTATCAATAGCAGCGATTCAATATAACTCAAAGAGAAGCCATTGCCAATTCGAAATACAAACAGAAAAGCCGCTGACATGAAACCGAAAGACGTTTCACGTGGGTCGATGGAAGACGACGCCGAGGGGCTGGTGGGGGGGGGGGGGGGGGAATGGGACGAGGGGAAGAGGGCGAGCGAGGGGAGCAGAACCGGTCGCCGGCCCTCGTGGAGGCCATCCAAGACGCCGAACAACGACCTTCAAGCCTCGTCGGATCAGCGATAGCTTCAAATTGAAAGGGAATCTCGGCTTCCTCTTCAGAAAGGGAACAAATAGGCGTTGAAGGAGAGAAGAGAGAAGACGAGGAAATTGGAGGTGTGGGTGAGCGTGAAAGGTGAGTGAGGGGTGTCGTGAGGGCAGCGAGGCGCACGCGCGAGGAGTCGCAGATCGTTGTCGAAAGTCGCCCCACGGGGCACTAGGCGAAAGGCGTCCTCGCGAAAAAGACGAAATGACACGAAGAAGAGAGTGGCCGCTTGCACTTTCAGCTTTCACAGAATCGCGTCTCCAGTACGTATCTGGTGGATGACTCCTCATTCGATGTTGAACGCAAGAAGCAAGTGAGCATGTTGAATGCTTTGTGTAGACAATGAGACATGAGCTGTTTGAGAAAAGAATGAAAAGAGTTGAAGATGGAGACAATAGGCGGAGCCCGAGTACGAGTCATCGAAGGACTTGCAGATCCGACTTGCTTGAAACAGAGACTTTTGCAAGCACGACTAATACCACTTCATTCAATCTTCACTCAGAAGAGATCATTAGCCGTGATTCTCAACATATGATGTAACACCTTCGTTGAATCCTAGCTGATTACAAGTCTGCAGAGAGATGAAAGGCAAAGCAACGGAAATCAGTGCAAACAAGTCTCGCGTGCTCCTTCTCAAAGGCTCGTTAACGAATCGCCACATCAGCGCTGCTCCTAATGCCTCCTTTTAATATCCCGCCGCCTCATCCTTGGCCAGGTTATAAAAGGAGTCTCTCTTTTCTCCCTTCTTCAACACACTCACGAGGATTGGCGAGAAAAACCCGAATTTTCAGTCGATTAACGTCGAGGTCAAACCCGTCGTGGTTTGGTTTCACGCGAGAGAAGAAAAGGTGAGGCGAGGTGGGCGACGGTTAACCTTGAAATCCCGCGGACGCCCCGTCCCCTTCTCCCTTCCCCATGTCCACGCAAGCGACGATCGACCACAAAGGAATTCGAATCTTCTTCTTCGGACAGCAACCGACCGGTCAGAGAAGGAGGACAGAAGGGGTGGGAGGAGACGCCACAAAAAAGGACGCCGATGTGATAATGCTGATGAAGATTTGTGGATATGTGCCTTTCGGGGTGTGGCTTAGAAAGGAATGGACAATTGGCTGCATTGGCTTGTTTTGGTTCACTTTTCCATACAAAGACTGAACAACACCCGTCTGGCTTGAAACATATTGATTACAAGAGCGGCGAGCGACCAGAGAGAGGAATTTTGGCCTCAATCCCCCTTACGCGAGCAGAGCGCGCCAATCGCCAGCCGGAAGAGGAGCGGGCGATGCCGTAAAAGTGGCAGCGTCAATTCTGGCTGCAGGTTTCAAGGCGGCGTTCACGTCTTGAAGATTGGGCTGACGATACTGGTCCTCACAAGGCAAGAGGAGGAATGCATCGAAGACCGAGTCGACGTAAACACAACAAGGAAAAGAGTGCGCGGCATGATGCCAACTTGTTGTGAAAGAGGAGGGTGGCATCCAATGAGGCGTGGAAGAGAAACGTGAAGACCAATAGAAGCGCGAAGAAAGTTGACTAAGGATGCCGACGAAATGTGAATACTCACTACATAGCGAACGATGAACAAACTCGACCTAATTGAAAGCGAGAGAAACGTACAGCAGAAGCACGCTTTGAAGGATCGGGTCCGAAGCTGTATTGCTAAAGTTTTCGTGTGGCATTCTTCACGCGACTTTGAAACTCCACCGAAAAGACGCATCACGCAGGAAGTGGCCATAAAACGGTTGGGGAAGGAGGAGGAGGGGAGAGGGGCGCCCGAGTATCTGAGAGGAGAGAGGAGAGGGGGCACCTGGCACAGGAATCTGTCAACAGCCGAGAATGGGCAGAGCGAGATCCGACACGGCGATATCTCTTCCTCCGTCGCCTCCCGCCTCTCCCCGCTTCAGTCAGCGTCCGCGCCTCGAGACATTCATGATCGGAATCAAGTGACAAGGCGAAGAAGCAACGTGCTAACAATTACTAACCACGAACTAAAATGGCTCGAAAGCACTACGAAACCACTACAAAGAGAACGTATTGTCGAGATTCAATCGCTTGTCTCTTCACAAAGAAGTGAAACCAATTGCGCTGATTTCCAAAATTGAGAATTGTGCAACTACAAGTCAACCATTCATATTGAACCAGAAAAGCTACGATAAAACCGAGAAGATCCTTACACTATATAATCCGCTCTGTCTGCGTGTCTGTCCGCGGGTTCTCAAGGTATTCGACGGCGGTTCGACGCAGCGACGGTCACAAAGGGGTTCTCGGGGCCCAGAAATCGTTTCCCGCAAAGAAAAGCGCATGGTTAAAAGGTGAAAACACAATAAAAAGCGAAAAGATTGAAATCAACTAAAAATTTCATTTCAATTTACATTTACGGGCGCACACTTGGTGCGCGCACCGATAGTGCGCAGCGCAATGAGGAGTTGAGCAGAACGTTGAAAGGGTTAACTATTCTATGCGGTTTCAGTGGCCGAGGAAGCGGAGGGGCAAGTGAGCTCCAGTGCGTGAGGGGAGGAGGGAGAAGGAAGTGTTCTATGCTGTTCCAGTGGGCGAGGGGAGGAGGGAGAAAAAAAAGTGTTCTATTCTGCACCAAAGGTGGAGGGGAGAGGGGGGACGGGGAAGTATTCTATGCTGCTCCAGTGGACGAAGGAGGAGGGAGAAGGGGAAGTATTCTATCCTGCTCCAGTGGGCGGAGCGAGACGGAAGGAAGGGGGAGTATTATATGCTGCTTCAAAGGTCGAGGGGGGAGGGGGCAAGGAGGAGTATTCTATGCTGTCTTAGTGGGCGAGGGGAGGAAGGAGAAGGGAGTGTTCTATGTTGCTCCAGTGGGCGAGGGGAGACGGGGGGGGGGAGGGGGAGTATTCTATGCTGCTCCAGTGGGCGAGGGGAGGAGGGAGAAGGGAGTGTTCTATGTTGCTCCAGTGGGCGAAGGAGGAGGGAGAAGGGAAGTATTCTATGCTGCTCCAGTGGGCGGAGGGAGACGGGGGAAGAAGGAGTATTCTATGCTGCTCCAGTGGGCGAAGGGAAGAGGCAGAAGGGAAAGTGTTCTATATTGCTTTAGTGCACGAGGGGAGGAGGGAGGGAGTATTCTATGCTGCTCCAGTGGACGAGGGGAAGGGGGGGGGGAAGGAAAGGTATTCTATGCTGCTTCAAAGATTGAGAGGATGAGGATGAACGAGGAGGGGGTGTAGCTTTGCCCGCCGCTCATCAGCGTGTACGCGCCAGTGGCGCGTAGCGCCGCTGGTGGTCACAAAGACGGCAACTTCGAAGAGAAACGCCAAACGATGAACTCTTCACTGGGGCGTTTGGTGGAGAGAATGGAAGAGTCGCCCCTGAGGGGAGAGGAGGGTTCGGACAAAGGGGCGAGTCGGGAAGTGGAGTGGACAAGGGGCGACCGTGGCCCTCTCCTCGTCCCTCTACCTGTCGCCTCTCTGGCTGACCACCAGCCGGCTGCCCTCTCCCCTCTTCTTCCCTTTCCCAATTCGCGACAGCCGCCGCGCGGTCGATCCCCGACGGGCGCACGCGAAGGCCATCGAGGTCAGCCACCCCTCCTACCTGGCCGGAGAGGGGAGGGAGAGGGAAACGACCCGTGCCGCGTTTATGGGCAGAGACATGAACATGAAATTGTGATGGACGGTGAAGAGTAGCGAATGGGCAGAAGAGAGGACTGCCTGAAAGAGTAAGGTAAGGAAACCAGCGTCGCCAGTGTGGAAAACTGTCAGATTCATACAAGTCTGAAACTTACTGATCCAAAAAACGAAATGAACAGCATGCTATGCGCTTTCCACTCAGGAAAGAGCCTTCCAAACACACTTTGCTCCTCAAGCAATCCATGGTTTGGCATTGACGGCGATGTTGAAACCGATGCAAAGCCATCTCGGAAGTGCAGAAGGAGCAACAAGTCTTATGAATTGCGCGGCTATATTGAGAGCCATAATCAGGCTCAGAGACGAGAAGCGAGAGGCGAGCATTAACGAGAGCTGGCGCGTGAGCTCTGCCGCCGGTGGTGGGGATTGGTGGAGGGGGGACGATTTCGCCACAACGGGAAGCCGGGTAACGCGTTGTCAAGGGCGACAGGCGAACAAAGACCGTGCCGACGGCTGCTGGAAGGAACGGGGCAAGACAAGCAGGAAGCTGAAAGAGGTTGTGGAAAGAACAATCGGTGAAATAGGATTCAAAGTTCATGGAAAGCCATTTCTTCTGCTTTGAACTAATTTGTTGCCCGTTATGGAGTTGAAGCCATTCTCATCGTCAGTTTCAGATTCAACTTGAGTGTTCACGGTCAATGGCAGCTCAATGAAATGAGTCGAGGCGTCTTAGTCGAGAACCTTCAACGACATGAAGAACTTTTCTCTCCTAAAGCAATCCAGAACTTCCCCTCTCCTTGAGTGATTCCCTTCCAAGCAAGGTGTCGATTAGGTGAAGAGAGGAGCTTTCACCTTCCGCCTCACACCCGGTCCTCCGCCCTCCTCTTCCTCGCCGCCTCCCTCCTCGCTGTGCCTCGACGGGGCGCCGCCGACATGTTTCTCTTCGGCTCCAGGTGTGCCTAATTCGGTTGCCAGCCCCAGGCTGAAGCACTCGCCTGGCGGCACTTTCTCTCCCTCTTCTACCTACAATACTTTTTCGCGGGTTGAAGAGACTGCATATTTCAATTCTTTCTTGTGTTGTCCGCTCTTTATGTTAGTGTCAAATTCTCTAGGCTGTCTCCCTTGTGCAATCACAACTGAGATTATGCTTCTGCACCAGCGCCGATCATTTGTGAATTTGTGACTCAAATTCACAAATTAGTCTTTTGTGAATTTGAGATTTGTGAGTGTGAGGGGCAAAGTCTCCTGCTCTGCTTGACACTTTCAAGCCAAACAAAACCTTTTACGTCAGAACGGTGTAAGCGTTGCTCTCGCAATCAGCGTGTTATAAACAGACGAAGTTCGCTTTTCCTCTGATGTGTTCCAGGGATGACACATCTGTGCAGCTCTTTCATTCAGTCACTTGCCTCGGGGCGTGAATTTACTCTCACTCAGTTTCAGCTCTGATGCATTTGAAAGCTTTCAGACCAAATGCGATCGCTCGTATTCGTCCTAATCATCCTCAGAGTTACAGACTTCGTCTTTGCTGGTCGTGAGTTTTAGCTTCTACTCTCACACTCAAAATTTACAGAACTCCGCAATTGCCCAATGCAGAACATTCGTCGCTTCATTGAAGTGGCACTGCGAGGTGACGACGAAGTCTCACCGCCAGTCTCTCCTAACTATGTCATGACTGTAAGTTCAACCTTTAGTGGACAGAATGTTTCTTCAGCGAGTTCGAGCCGCCCTCGAGGACGTCTATGGGGGTACTTGGGGTGTTCTGATCATTCGCAATCCCGAACTTGTCTCGGCTGAAGTCCATTGGACTATTCCCGATAAGAAGAATGGCGATGGCACACCGGCATTCTGTCTAGACGTATGTGATCTTGGTCCAACTAAGTTTCAGAGCAGGTTGTGAACGGATGGCAGTTCAACATTTTCAAGACCGACAACATTGATTCGCCGAACAGACAAACTGTTGAGCAAGTCGTCAATGAGTAAGTTAAAATGAGAAGCAGAAGAAGACACGCTTCAGACTCCGAGGCCAAGAAGGACGAGGGAAGGTAGAGCCGATCCGCGTCTTCTCCGTTCGTGAATTTGATAATGTCCTGAGACAGTCAAGGATTCGAGGAGCATAAATGTTAAAAACAAAAGTTTAATAAAACTTGTCTACGACAATGCACTTCAAGTCAAAACAAAACCTTTGGCGTCAGAACGACGTAAGCGTGCTCCAGCCATCATTTGCAATAAACACTGGCGATTTGTTCCCCCCCCCCAATGTGTTCCAGAGAGATGTCACTCTCGTGCATTTGGGGTCACCAAGGCCAATGATGGACTTCCTTGGCAAACAGTTTCAATTGTAATGCAAGCCTAAGCTTTCAGGAAAAATGCACGCAACCCTGGGCGTTGCCAGCCTCCTTTTAGTTGCAGCAATAGCTACTGCTGATCGTGAGTTTTGGGCTTTTTCTTTTAGCCTTTCAGTACTTCAAAATTGCCCGATTAAAGATTTCCGGCGATTCATCGAAACGGCGTTCCGAGGTGATGACGAATTTCCACCGTCAACCTACCCTGATGATATCATGCTTGTAAGCACTTCCTTCAGTCCATCCATGACTTTCTTTAGCGAGTTCGAGCCGCCCTCGAGGACGTCTATGGTGGTACTTGGGGTGTTCTGATCATTCGCAATCCCGAGCTTGTCTCCACTGAAGTTCATTGGACCTTTCCCCACAAGAAAAACATTGATGGAATTCCAGCCTTCTGCCTCGACGTCTGTGATCCTGGTAAAATTATGTTTCAGAGCAGGTCGTGAACGGATGGCAGTTCAATATTTTCAAGACAGACAACATCGATCCACCAAACAGGCGAACGATCGATGAAGTTGCCAATGAGTTGGATGAAGCGAAGAGGAGGGAAAGATAAGTTTCAGACTTCGAAGCCAACAAGGAGGAGGGAAGGTGGAGCCAAGCCGTGTCTTCTCTCGTCACGAGTTCGACAACGAGCTGAGAGAGTCAAGAGTTGGATGATCATGTCTTCTGCTGAAACTGCGGGACCGAAAAATTGATAGCGGTTGTCAATAAAGCAAATTCTTCACTTGGTGAAACAAACGTGTGAGCAAGTGAAAGATAACAAAATCTGGATTTGCCCTGCTTGATCAAGCATGAGAACTCACTGGATATTGCTGATTTGGATCGAAGAACGAGGTTCTCTTTCCTTGTATCTGTCGCCAGGAAGCTCGTGAGTTTCGCCACTTCAATATAAACAGCCTGATGCCCTGCCACGGTCGGGTTCCAATTTCACCCTCTCCAATCTCCATCTCCAAACTTCAGACTCTCTTTTGGCATTCCGATCTGCAAGAAAATGAACGCGTTTCACTGAGACGATGTATTTTGTCACTTCTTCTAATGAACAATTCAGAGTTGTCCCTATCCTTTAAAAAAGTTTTTCAGTTCAACTGATGCGTCGATTGATCGTCGTCCTCACGCTTCTCAACTTGCTCGTCGCAATCTGTAACTGTGAAGGTAACTTGATCATCTTTCATCAACTATGCAAGACAGGCTTATCCAACTGTCCCATGCAGGGAATTCGACGTTTTATTGAAGCAGCTCTGGTCGGCGACGACCAACATCCACCGCCAGTCTCTGCGACATTTGCTTCGGAGGTGAGCCCCTAACCTTACTGTATTCCTTCAGAGAATTCGCCATGGTCTCGAGGATGTGATGGGCGGTCGATGGGGCGTTTTGATCATTCGCGACCCGAATCTGGTCTCGGAAGACGTTCATTGGTCCATCCCCGACAAGCGAAATGCTGACGGCACCGCGGCTTTTTGCAATGAGGTTGGCTGGTTTGAGTCCAGCAAGACTCTTCAGCTGGTGAATGGCTGGCAGTTCAATGTGTTCAAGACAAGCAACGTGGATGACCCGTATCGAGAGCATTTCGAGGAGACCACTAATGGGTGAGAAAGTTATTCAGTTTCAAGAGCTTACCATTGTTAGAGCAGCAAATTGTGCTTCGCTCGGTTGGTAGCAGTGTTGTTCTAAAAAGCCAAATATGTATGTTTCAAGTCTCGATAATTGCTTTCATGTTCAAGTTTTGCTCAATTCATCATAAAATTTCAGGCAAAGCGGCGAGAACGAAGTCAACGGGAAGGTCGAGCCCGAGCGTGTCATTCCCACTGAAGAATTGAATCGCTTCTTCTATCGAGATGAAGGCCAAAGGAATATCTGACCAACGGACAAAACAAACTTCCGTGATTCTTATGAATTCGCTTGAAACATCTCTCACATGATCATAAAGACCTCATTGATCGATGTTGCCGTCGAGCGTTTTTCATGCGAGCTCCGAGGTGTCGGTTTTCATTCGTCGAAGCGCGCTTTGTTTCACTGTCAACAGAAGTGAGCTGGCTCGAAGAATGGCTACTGGTCGCTTGCGAGTTCACCTTGTCACGCATCTACTTCCTTTCCTTTTAGTCGCATCTTGTTTCGGTAAGTCTTCTTCGTTCCTGTTGACAGAACAACCTTCAGCCCAACTAACCGACAAGTGCCCTGCTGCCGAAGTGAAGGAATACGTCCGTCGAGTCCTCTCCTTCGAGACCGACGACGGCGAAATGTCCACGGTCTCTTCTCCTTTAGTTACCGTACTCTGTCTAGGAAATTCGAAAGAGAGTCGAAAGAAACCTCGGCGGCCGCTGGGGTGTGATCATGTCGAGGAAGTCGGATGACGTTCTGGGAAATGTTCGTCTTCTCAACGACTACGGTATTTTCAGGTTGATTGGAGCATCGCCGACGAGAAGATGAACGACGACAGAGATGCTTATTGTCTGGTGGTGAGTCTCTTGAGACTCGAGAAGATCGTGAGGATTCTAGGAGATGGGCGACTGGTACTTCAACGTCTTCAAGGTGGACAGGGAGGGGCCGGCAGCCTCCGACGCCCACCGTCACCCTGGCGAAAGACGACGCCGTCCACCTCCAGGTAGCCGACGAGGCAACCGTCTTCGAGAGCATTGACGCTGTTTGGCAATTGAGTTTTATGCCGTCTATTCATGTTTGCAAGAATAAAGATCCACATTTCTGCGTGTAGACACTGCCTAAATGAAGGTTTGGTCACTGGCACTCTTAGCGGCAGTCTAATGTGTTTCGTCAACTCTTATAGTCGATGCGACGACGAGTGAGAACGCTAACTCACGCTCTTTTAGTCCGCTGTTTCTTTTTGATTTCATCTCAATTTCATTGACATGACCACTTCAAAAAGTCATCAAACTCACAATCTTTGAATCTCTTCTTCCCTCTTCAAGAGCCGCCTTCGCATCTCTCCCTCTGCCATTTCGTATCAATCGTCAACGCCGAGGATCGTCGTCTTCCCCGGATGGCTGCCGACAAGAGCGCCTACGTCCCTCCCGAGGTTCGTCTCTCAACTCCCACAACAAAGAGGCAACTCCTCCTCTTCCTTCAGGTACGAGGCGAGTTCGGTGAGGCGCGTCCGGTCAGCGAGGTCGACCCGCACATCGAAGAAGAACTCTTCCAAAAAGTTTGATCTACATGATATTGAGTGAAGGGAGAGGTTCAGATCGAGACACAAGCGTCAGTTTCAACACGCTCGCCGCGACCGGAAGATGCGACGTCGATTTCGCAGGCTCGCCCTCCCGCTGAAACCTATACAAGCCGGATTTTGCAGAGGGAGCTGCGAACGGCGCGCGACGAGTCGCCGAAGCGATCCTCGCCGTCGAAGTAGGAAGCAGTGACGACAACGGCGGCAATGCAATTCGTCCCGGGAATAAAGCTCTCGATCTCAGAATTTCATAGTCCGAACACACCAAATGACAAACGAGTAAAGCTCGTGTCGCAAGAAGTGCACGAGCTTTAGCAATTGCCAACGGTCGCTTGAGATTTGCGAGCTGAGCCCTGCAGCCGGGGCGCCCCGACTTTCCAGCCGGGGCAGTTGTTTCTCGAGCGCCGCGTTAGTGCGTCACTCTTTTTATGCGTGCGCTGTGGTCGATGCGATAGGCGGTGTTCTACCCAAAAGTTCCTTGAAGTAATTTCTGGTGCTTTGTCTGCAAAAGTCTTCCGCCCACGTGGGAGGTGTCTCGATTTGAACTTGTGCGGTGTTTGTTCTTTGATTCGTTCACTGGTTCTCTATCGCTCCTATCGTTTTGTTGGTGCTTTGTCTCCACGTGATTCCAAGTTTTCTCTACTTGATTCCAATTTTTGGTCTTCTAGAAGCAGAATCGGGGCTTTTCGATGAGAAATAGGCAAAAACACCTCTTGGGCGCGTTGACCGTCGAGTATTTGCCTCGGTCCGAGACGCTTCTTCTTTCGTTCTTCGCTGTGAGAGACGAAAACGTTTTCAAGTGGCTCGCGCACTCGGTCTGGCTCTCTCCCGCAATGAGAGAGTCTTTCTTGTTTGGGGTTCAGGGATGCGCCTGGCACGCCCGCGGTCAAGCCACTTCTGTTCGTGAAACCACGTGTTCGTTCTTCTCGCTTACAACCTGTTTTCCCGTTTTCAACTTCTCGTTTTCAGGTGCGGTTTCCTAGTTGAGCCGGCGAGCTAGGAGAAAGGAGAAGAAGCGAAAGAAGAAGAAAGATGATGCACCGCGCAAGCATCGCCATCCCCCGAACCACACTCGCCGTTGTGGCGCGACAGGTAGTTCCACTTCCATTTCGTCTTATCTCGCTAATCCGACGTGTTCCAGCGCTTCTTGTCCGTGTCACCGCGACGCCCTCTCTTTCTCGCCTCGTCAGTGGCCGCCGAGTCGCGCAGCGCCTCGCAGACGCGATGTGCCGTCGTCGCCGATGCTCGCTGTCCCACCGTCATCGTCGTCTCTCGGCGACCCATCCATTTGACTTCGATCAATCGTGAGTTTTTGCTTTCAGCAAAAGAAGTTGAGATTTTTCCTTCCAATTTCTTCTTGCTTCGAACTGGAAACAATTTGATTCTTTTTCAGTGAGCGGTGTTATCGACGTTGAGGGTCCGGCCTTCGCCGAGTCGATCTCCGAGGGCGATATTCGATGGATTAAACGTGAGTTCGTCTTTCTTTTAGAATCTTCTTCGCTTCAGAAAAGGGTGATCAGGTCAACGAGGACGAGCTCGTGGCCGAAATTGAAACTGACAAGGTTGGTCTTTAGTTTCCACACTTGAGCCCTAAATGCTTTCAGACGTCGGTCGAAGTGAACGCGCCTCAATCGGGAACCATCGTTGAACTGCTCGTTGCTGATGGATCAAAGGTAAAAATCCTTGTTTTTCATCCTAGTCCTTGTTCAGGTCACAGCGAAGCAGAAGCTTTACCGCCTTCAACCCGGCGCTGGTGGCGGCGCGCCGGCTGCTGCTGCCCCGGCCAAGGAAGAACCGAAGGCTGCTGCGCCGCCGCCTCCGAAGCCGTCGCCGGCCGACAGCCCGGCGGCACCGGCGAGGCAGTCAGCGCCGACGGAGGCGCCTGCGCTTCCGAAGCACGCTGGTGGTTCGTTCCGTGTTTTACCTTCAAGGGCATCTCTTCAGGAGCGATCCCGACCTCGAAGCCGCCTGTTGCGAAGCCACCGACGGCGCCTCTGTCTTCTACTCCCACTTCCCAGGTTCGCTTACTTTTTCGAAACAAGTCTACTTCCAGATTGGAATTACTCGAGTTCGCGTGCCGGAGGGCGTCTCGCCGGATCAGGCGATCACGGGCAATCGCGAGGAGGTCCGCGTCAAGATGAACCGCATGCGCAATCGCATCGCTCAGCGTCTGAAGGATGCCCAGAACACGTACGCCATGCTCACCACCTTCAACGAGGTCGACATGAGGTTTGTCGCATCTTATCCACATCAAGTTGTTCCTTGTCTTCAGTAATGTGATGGAGATGCGCACTCGCTACCAGAAGGAGTTCTTGAAGAAGCACGGCATAAAGATTGGCCTGATGTCGCCGTTCGTCCGTGCTGCCGCCTACGGCCTCACGGAGCAACCGGTGATCAATGCTGGTAAGTGGGGCGTGGCCGAGTGGCTAGTGGACGGGACTATTGCTCAGGGGTTGCGGGTTCAATCCCCTGCCAAGACACAAATTCCAGCTTGACTCAATGGTCTTGTCTGTGCCGAGTTCTTGGTAAAGCGAAGCAGGGTCGCGAATGATCCTTGACTGCTGTCATGAAAGGGGCCAGTCGAGTTTGCACAGTGACCACATCTGTTGTTTTCGACTAATTATTTTTTTCCCTACTTGTTTTCCACAACTGATGTTGCTCTTATTATCTTGTTGGTTTTCGTTGAACCAAATCATTTGCAGTGATTGACGAGGGCGAGATCGTGTACCGCCGCTTCGTGGACATCTCGATCGCCGTCTCGACGCCGAAAGGTCTCGTCGTGCCCGTCCTTCGCAATGTGGAATCTCTCGACTATGCCGGTATTGAGCTGGAGATCGCGGCTCTTGGTGAGAAGGTGCGTTTACTACTTTGTTAGTTAACGCTGTTATTGGAACTTCTCCTTCTTCAAAAGAAATCTAATTCGTTGAGCTTTAGGCTCGTGACAACAAGCTGGCCGTGGAGGACATGGAGGGCGGCACCTTCACGATCTCGAATGGAGGCGTCTTCGGCTCGGTGTTCGGCACGCCGATCATCAACCCTCCTCAGGCAGCCATCCTCGGAATGCACGGCATCTTCGATCGTCCCGTTGCGGTCAATGGAAAGGTTCGTCTTGCGAGACTTTTCAGAAGAAACTCTTTCTTCAGGTTGAGATCAGGCCCATCATGCACATCGCCTTGACGTACGATCATCGACTCGTCGACGGCAGGGAGGCGGTGACGTTCCTGAAGAAGATCAAGCAGGCGGTCGAGGACCCGCGCATCATCCTCATGAACCTCTGAGGAAGGGAGACGAGTCGCTCCTCTCCTTCATACAGTCACACAACTTCGCTCACTCCTTCTCTTGGCTTGTAAGCTTTAACTCTCATGTAGAACGGTAAATCTTCTTGTTTTGAGCATTTGGCACAATGAAGGCTTTTCTTGTTGGAGTGGAGAGGGGTGAGGCTTGTGGATGATTGTTTAGGGAAATGGGGGAGATTTTGTCTTTCTCTTCTTCGCAGTCGATTGATAGATCGAGTTAGGCTCTTTAGAAATTAGAGTTTGGATATTTTAAGCTATCATCGACATTATTAATTAATGAGGCTCTTTTGTCTTCTTCCTCATCGAGCGACTCTTTGGCAGTTGGTAGAGAAAAGAAGCATCGTGGTTTAGGTCTTTTAGTCTTTTCACAAAGTCTTCTTTCCCGGCCTAGCTCCCGTGACGAAACCCTGTGTGAGCATTGCAACAATTTGTTCTTTCTTGAAGAAGTCGAGCGAAACTTGTCGCGCTAGGGATTTGACTATTGCCGTGTTCTTTTTTTGAACTGGCTCGTCAAAGGGAAAAGCGTCCCGAAGAGGTCCGCTCAGTGTAGGTCAGCCGTCTTCCAGGCAGTCTTTTCAGTTTAGGCTCTCGAATGCCTCTTGTTATAGCCCTGTCGGACCCACCTAGTAAGCTGAGTTGTCTATTCTATTTGTTCCTCTGTGATTTCTTGTTAGACTAAAGTGCAGCGGAAGAATAAAAGGTTTATGACGGAGAATGTTAGTGAACTAGAGGTTTGAGAGTTTGCCATGAAAGCCCTCGAAGGTGAACCCTTAGAATATAGACGAAGCTGACGAGGAAGACGTTGTCGCCGGGACTCTTCGGGAGTCCTTCCTTCAATGTCTAGCCGTCTTTTTGCCAGCCAGAATTTCATTACAGAAGAGACAGGAATGTCTCCCAAGACCTCTGAATCTCAAATTCAAACATCTTGAAATTCATATCAAACGTGTTTCCCAAGGTATTCGTACAACTTCGCGGCTCTCCGAGAAGTCGCCTTCCCGGTTCGTGTCCCCTCCTCCTCTCAGAGGGCCTCTTTCAGAACATGGCGAGAGAGGCGTTGAAGGAGGAGTTGGAGGAGCTGCGCGCCGAGGCGACTCGCCTCGAGGCCGAGACACGCGACCTCCTCGGCCAGCTCGAGCATCACACCGAGGAGGACCCCGACTTCCTCCAGGTTCAGACAGAACAAATGTTTCAGCTGAAATGCCTTCAAATGATTTTGCGTGTCAAATAAAGCTTCCACGTCGTTGTTTGAATCAAGCCTCTTGTGTGTAGATGCAGGCCGAGCATCGTCAAGTGGAGGCGGAGATGAAGGCGCGGTGTGCCGAGCTCTCCACCGAGAAGTTCGAGCTCCTCCTTGAGGTGGATCAAATCCTCGAACGAGATGTGGGTCCCATCACGAAAATCGCAATGGATACAGTACGATGCGACGAAGTTGGAGCGACTCGTCAAGAAGGCCGAGACCGTCACCAATAACAACCTGGTCAATTCCAACTGGAAAGACTATCTAGAGAGACTTTAGAAAGACTTCCTGGATTCGCACGAGGCGGCACTCGACTACGAGCGCAGGGAGGCCCTCGACGAGAACGTCTTCGAGGCACGGTCCCCTTTCTTAAAAACTACAAACTACAGAAGAAGATCGAGACCCTCGCCATTCAAGTGAAGAACCACGAGAAGGCGGCCGCCGACCGCCAGGCCGAGGTGGCCCAGAGTCAGGTTCAGTCTCCTCCAAGAAGAAGAAGAAGCTGCAGGTGAAGAACACGTGGCTCGACGTGCAGTGGGCGCTGGGGCAGTTCGAGGAGCGCCGACCGGCCCTCGTCCGAGAAGCACGCGCCGCCGTCTTCGACTTTCAGCGAGCCCTCAACGAAGCTGAGGTTTGTTAGAAGGAAACAGAAGGATCGGCAGCCCGAGTGGAGTGCGAGGGCACTCGCCTTCATCGACGGCGTCGGCACGGACACGGCCACCGCCGTCGCCTCCTCTTCCTCCTCGGCCAGCGAGTCGACCAGTAAGGAGAAGAAAAGACTGCAAATGCTTTCAAAGGCTCTGAGCTGGTGACGACGGCGCGATCTGCCCTGGGCGAGGAGGACGCCGCCGTCTTCACTTCCTAGATGAGACCCAAAGAATAAAGCCTTCGTTTTGTGTTCCCGTTGTTGTTCTCTAAAGCCAAGTGAAAAGTTCACTTCGACATGCACAAGGGACTGTTTGCAAGGTGCTTCTTTACTCTTCGTTAGAGATCCCACAATAAAAGTTATGACAACAGCTCGAGAGAGCAAGGTCTTCTTAACGGCGGCGAGTTCCATCCTCGAAGAAGACTCCGCCATCGATGGCGCAATATTTGGGGCAAATTCCCTTCTGACCGCCGTCGCCAGCCTTGCCGGCCTCACCAGGAGGTCCAGCGTTTCCGTCAGGCCCAGGGGGTCCAGGAGGTCCTGGCGGTCCCTTCGGTCCAGGGTTGCCAGGAGTTCCATCAAGTCCAGGTCCGCCAGCAGGTCCGGCAGGTCCGGCATTGCCAGGAGGTCCAGGTGGACCAGCGGGTCCAGGCGAAGGAGGAGTAGAAGGCCCATCGGGACCAGGAGGTCCAGGAGGCCCAGCTTGTCCTGGGTTTCCTGGCGGTCCAGGAGGTCCCTTCGGTCCGGGTTCAGCTGGTCCGCCGTCAGGTCCGGGAGGTCCAGGAGGTCCGTTGGGTCCGGTATCTCCAGCGGGTCCAGGAGGACCCGGTGGTCCGGGCGGTCCAGCGTCGCAGACCGGGCACGGTGGGGGAGTCACCGGTTGGCAAGGAGTCGTAGCATCATTTCCAGGAGCACCAGGCTGTCCAGGAGCTCCAGGCTTTCCGGGTTTTCCGGGGTTTCCAGGAGGTCCAGCCGGTCCGGGCTCGCCACCCGAGCAGCAAGCATCACAATTGTCCTGAGCCTTGGGAACATTCTCGACATCGGCGTAGCCGGCTTGACGGGCCGTCCTGTTCGCGGGCTTGAGGCCAGAGACCTCGGTCCAGATGGTTTGAGCCGAGTTCTGAAAGATCTCGGAAGAACGAGGAGACTAACCTTGCAGAAGTTGCTCTCCTTGTGAATATTGCGACGAATCTGCTGAATGTGCTTGTGGACGAGGGGGAGGGTGACGGCCACGGTGACCAGGGCGACGGCCGAGAAGGCGATCGCCGAGTAGGCGACGATTCGGTACGCTTTCTCGCGAGCTTGCGCCTCCATCGAAGAAGCTTCTTCTGTTGTTGAAGTCTGTTCCCGCTCTTTTATACAAAGGGCGAATAAAGGGGAAGCAAGGGGGAGAAGCTGGCTGGAACGGGTTTGACGACCCGCGGCGGACAAGGGAGTGAGAGGCCTGAACGGGGCAAGGAAGACGTGGCATGCCGGCGGGGAGAAAGACTTTTCGGGAAGCCTTCGTTCCCGTTGTTTCATGGGTCGAGAAGGGGAAGAGGGACTAGAGAAGGTCACGTTCCCCTTATCATGCGTGGGTGAAGCGTCTTTGTTGGAGGGAAAGAAGCTTCTCCTTCTGTCTTCGCTGAAGAGACACATTCAGGCACTGAAACGTTCTCCTTCTCCTCGGTTTGTGCTTATTTCAAGAAGTCAATGTTGATTATTGCTCCAGTTGATTTTGCCTCTTTTGCCTTGGTAGTTTGCGTGAAGCATTGTGACTTTTGACGTTAAAACGAAATGACGCATCTTGTTGTTCTCTAATGGAGCAAGGGAGTCGACGGAGCGAGGCGCGAGACGGCGCTCGACACATCTGGTGCTTTGTCCTTGAGGAAAGGAAGGAGAAGAAGAGGGAGAAGGGGGAAATGATAAGCAATGAACAAGACAACATCGCCGACGACGGTGCGACTTGTCGTGCTTATCGCTCTTATTCTGGCTCTTCTTCTTCATTTTATATTTTATGTTCACGCCGCTCCTCTTCCCACAAACGGCTGTGGTACTCTTGGACTTGAAAGGTTGGGCATGAAATTTTAAGCATCTTCAGACTATCTTTCTGCACTTCGAAGGAGAAGCTGGTTGACAATGAGACAGCGAGCCATCGAATTGAGGCCGACTTCCCGAAGAGCCTCGGCGACTACGCCTTCCTCGTCAGCTTCGCCTCCATTCTCTGTCTCTTCTTCTGGATTTATTGTTGCTCTATGGTTCTTCTCTGCTCAAGGCGACGTCAGGAATATTCGGCGAGCACTCGCACGAATTCTTTAGAGTTGATCACCTTCGATCGACGACTTTCGTCTCAGGCCGATGCTCCCTTTATTCCACTCAAACTCTGAGCTTTCTTTGTTTGAGTGCACTTTACTAGACAAGCTTTGAAATAAAGCAGAATGTGGTCCATAATTATATTTCCACACAAAACTGAATAGAACATATCCTCGCATTTCATTCTATGAGAGGTCTGTTTAGTTGTAGCGAGCATGTTTTTTTTTTACTTCGACGGCTTTATCGAAGTTGGGTGTGGATGTGTGGAGGAGGTTGAGGAGGAGATGTTTAACGTTTGTGAAATTGTTCTACAAGTCTCAATCAAAGATATCGATGCTGCAAGCAAAGTAATTCTTCTCAAATGCTTTTTAAAAAAATTAAAATCAAAACTGCTACGAGAGGGAACGGCAGAGCTCTGAAGTATAAATCCCGCCGTAGCTAATAGCTCGGACTGAAATTCAAACCTTGACCAGCAATCGCTCATGACAATGCATTCTTTGAAGTTTGTATTTTAAGCATCGCACTTTGTTGCGTGAAATTTGAAGGTGGTTTTGTATCATAAAAGAGAATAATTTGTTCAAATCGCCTTTCAGAGACTCTGTCGCTTTTGACGAGACAAAGAAATGCCCAGGAAGTCTTGTTTTTCCTTTATCACCATTGAAGAATTGGCCAAAGTGTGCTCCGAGACATGCTCGTACAGATTTGCGAATAAACAAGCAAGAGGAGGCTCGAGAACGGTTGGGAAACCATTCATAAAATTTCAGGTTTTACAATACGATTAGTTCGTTCTTATTGTTAGCCACATGATTTTTTGGCCTTCATTTTATCCGAAACAATGAGAGAGCGTCTTTAGGTCTTCATTAGAGTAAGAAACTCCTCTTTGATAACGCTGAATAATTGGAGCCTAAAACAGGAACTGGGGGCTGGAACAATGTGCCAGTTTTTTTCTGTCGCGAACTGGAGTTTTGTATTTGCAAGTCTATTTCGTCAGGCGTAGTTAATTCTCTAAAGAGGCTGTACTTCGAAGTTTGAACTGTGCAGTCTCGCAAGAGTAATTTGTACTTTCAAGAGATCATTCATTATAGCGCAACAGTTTGTAGCCTGTAGTCGTTGTAGCGTGTAGTTTTTGTGGCGTGTAATCGTTAGTCGTTCGTCGTTGTAGACGTTTCAAACTACGAACTCAAACAAATAAAATTCAAGTTGTTCACACGAGAGAATGATAACTTCCTATTTCAATCGTTATCAACGTGGCCCTGGTTGGCTATAGGGCTCTGAAAGCAGAATTTTTTTCATTGAAACCAAGAGAAATAATCGAGGTTTGCCATCGCGCAATTTTTTAGTTGAAATTTGTTCTACGACGCCGGGGCAAAACTAACTTGTCACATAAAAGTGTCTTTTTGCGAAATTATGAGTATGCCATTCTCTCTGTGTCGAGACGGCGTGCGGCGGCGCTGTAAAGCGCTCCCACGCTTCATCTTGTCGATGGCTCGTATTATGCCTGTTTATTATCCTCCTGAATCCGATTCCGACGAAGATGCCGACTCGATCAGCGGTGAAGTCGCCAAGCAATTACTCGACAAGATGGACTCGTTATGCCAAATCGTGAGTGCCCTTTCCAAGTCCAATGAAGCCCTGGTCGCCGAAGTGGCTGAACTCCGAAAGGAAGTTCAAGTGCTTCGAACGCCAGCGAAGTATTCCGATGCTGTTAAGCGCAATTTGGCTCCAAGGCAACTTCATGA
>JAQIXL010000233.1:0-41921 GCA_034700245.1 Poikilolaimus oxycercus
CAACGCGTTCGCTTCATCGACAGTTTTATCTATCTCGGACAACGCATCTCCATGACCAAGAACGACGCTGACGTGACGAGAAGGATCCAGGCGGCATGGGCTTCTTTCAACCGCTTCAAGACCTTCTTCATCCAGAAGAAAGTCGATATGAAGCACAAAAGACGCCTGTTCAACAGTTGCATCCTGCCGGCCTTCACATATGCAGCGGAGACGTGGGCGCTGACCAAGGGAGCCTTCGACCGACTGAGGAAAGCTCAACGCAAGATGGAGAGGAGAATGATAGGCGTGACGATGAGGGACAAGAAGAGAAACGATTGGCTGCGGGCGGTGACAAAGTTGAAAGACGTGAGAGACGAGGCGCTCAAGAAGAAGTTCAAATGGGCGAGGAAGGTGATGCGGAAGGAGGCCGACTCGTGGGCGAAGAGAACGACGGAGTGGCGGCCTCGAGGACCTCGAAGACCGAGAGGGAGACCTCCAACTCGATGGCGCGACGATCTCGTGAAAGCGGCGGGACCAACTTGGTGGAGGATTGCAAGGAACGACTCTGAATCTTGGAAAGCCTATTCTGTGAATTACATCTCTACATGATTGACTTCGCTCAGTGGTAACACTTGACCAGCGAATAAAAGTTCAAAGTTCAAAAAGTTCATCTTTGAGTCATTTGAAAACATGTCTCTAGGTGAAACTGTTCAAGTACATTCGCACTCTTCAAAAAGGGCATGTTTTTCGAAATTCTCACAACAGTCATCTCACATTTGGTCTGTCAGGCGGGTTGGACACCTAGTTTTTCTAGTCCATGTGACTCGCAGAAACAACCATGTTTCTAGACAGCGATAAGAGGGCGGACGGTTATGAGTGACATTCGGTAGAAGCATCGATTTCGCGGCCTGATAATGGAGGCATTCTCGTGTGTGAGATTCTTTCATACATCCGTTTCACGCCGATCCTCCTCCCTCTTGCAAGTATCAGCTTTCGGTTTAACGTTACCAAGCAACTTAGCTCTCATCTTTCATAACTCCTTTTTTCGTGTCTGACTAGCTGCAATAGCCTTCATTGTTGATCTAGGCTAGCCATTGCTCGGTGTCTCCTGTTCCTTTCGCTCTTTTAGCACCGATTATTGTGACCTACTCTAGGTGCGGAAAAATCGTCCCCATCACCTACCGTTATTGGTTCTTTTGAGCGAAAATTCATTGCAGGATGCGCCTAATGATGGTGCTCCTCTTGATGTGGAGCGCGGCGATTCTCCCACTCTTCATCGCTGTCGGCGCTCGACACGACAACCAACGCAACATTGACTCTCAAACCTTCAATGGCACTTTCAATAAGTCGTCTGTGACAGCCTGTAAGTAATTTTCCGTATTTGCTTTACGCTTAAAACAATTAAACCACAGCATGAGTATTTGCTAAACACACGCGAAGTTTAACATTTCTTGTGATTGAAACCATCTTTTAAAGCAAAACTTTCAGCTTTGTGTGAAACTTTATTTCTTAAAACAGATGCAAAATTCTTCAAAATTTTTTTCAAAAAGAATTTCGACATTGACACTTCAAACTGCAAGTGAACGACGCTATCCTTACACAAATTATCCGATTTTAGCTGCTGAACTCATTGACGCCTTCATTGAGAGCTTTGGAAAGCTTGGTGAAACTGCCCCGGACATCTTGACCGCATTTTCCTTCGCATTCAGTCCGAAAATGGCCGCCGTTATGAAACTACTTGTGCCTGTAGCCGCTATTCTTGGAAAAGGACTCGTCGCAAAGGTATGGGGTTACCAAGGATGAAGTTAAAATATTATCGGCATGAGAAAGGATTGCTGAATTGAAGAAACCGGGGCGAAGAATAACGAAGGAGGTCAGGGAGTGAAGACCACAAATTGTACATACGTGAACAATGTTTGTTACAGCCGGGATCGGAAGAATTTCAACTACTTGAACGATTCTATCACTCCGCTGAGTCGAAGCTCAACCAAGTTTTGGAAAGCATCAGGGTATCACAACTGTACCTGGGCGAGATTGTGCAGATGTCTACGTGGACTCAAGTAAGCTCGAGAGTGAATTTTACAACAAATACAATTTCAACTTGTAGGCGATCTCGATAAAACTTAGTGACGTACGAGGAACGGTTTACAAAATTTTCAACATGACCAAAGAGAGAACCCCAGAAGAGATAAAAGACCTTCGTGACGACTGTCGCTTTGTTGAAAAGATCGTTGATGTACGCCCCTATTGACGTGATTGTACATAGCTTTCAGCGGATGACCGAGCTTCTTGTCAACTCCTGCCCTATTCCTTCTTATATCGACTGGGACCTTTCACACAAGGCCCTTTCATTTCTCGAAAATATCCTCGCTAGAGCAACAGACTATCGCGAGTCAGTTTTCGACTCCGAAGTCGATCGGCATCTTCTCATACGTATGGTTTTGTCACTGAAAGTTTGCCTTCGTCCTTGATCATTCGTTCCAATTTCGGAAAAAAAATTATGTTTACAAATTTCTTTAGAGTCTCTCTATATCATCAAGCGGCTGAAATTCTTGGAAATGTCTGACATCCTGGATGAAATCGAACGTCACTTCAGCTACAGTAAGATTCCTTGAATAACTTCGCTAAAAAATAATATTTGGATTCATTTAAAACGAGCGGGGAAGTGTGGCGAGAAGTCTTAAATTTTACCACGACAAAATGGGAATGGACACGCCATGCTTCGGAAGGAAAGTAAGCTTTTTCTGTTAAACTATTCTTTTGGAAAAGCAATGTGCAAGCAAATTGACTGGAAATGTCTCATTCCCTATCCCAATTGTTTTACAGTTGTATTTTGGAAACGGTGGCTGAAGCCGCGTTGCACGAACGAGAGAAGATCCTACGATTTATTGAACTCGTGAGAACACAGGCTGCGGAACTGGTTCGTACTTCTCATCCTCAAAAACTTCTCACAACCAGAAACGTTAAAAACTGTTTTCGAGATTTTTGAAACATTAAAAAGTTATTTTAAAGATCCTACTATCTGGGTGCTGTGCCGATGTGCTCTCAGGCAGTGATCCGGGAAGGATGGAGGATTACAGAGACGATATCGACCGCAAGATCACCAGAATCATGAGGCATTCCGTTCTGGTTTTCACGAATGTTTTTGTGAGTAATTGCACAGAAATTCACTACAACTGTTTCAGGAGCATGGCGCGTGGGGCGAGTTCCTACTCAGGCGTGCGAAGTCGGTCATCGACAAGCTCATCCGAGACCAACCAGTCAAAGAGAGCCGGGATTGGCGAATGGCGGACGCCGCTCGTGACATGCGGGAGCTGAAAGATTACGGTTCTCCCATGTAAGCTGTTTGTAGTCGTGAGATTTCCTATTTACAACAGAAGTTACTTTCGACTAACTGAAGAAGTATATTTACAATACTTACAAGCATACTATTCAAGGACTTGAAAGATTTGAGGGCGGGGGTGGGAAAGCTGAAAAATCATCGAACCAAAAACCTTCATCCAGAAAATACTAAAAGCATCCAACACCAAAAACTGTTTCAGGGTTCAATATCAAACTGTTTTGACAGCCAGTATACTAAAAGAGCACTCCATGATGTTCGTGGCCTGCTACAGCAATTTGACCTGCGTTAATGAGTACGATTATAAGGGGATTAATATAATTGTCACTCGGTTCTATTTCGGCGTGACGAAGCCACACAGAAGTAAGTTGGATATTTTCGTTAACATATGAGTTTAGTACATATGGAGTTCCTTTGCTCAGAAGCAGTTGAGTACCTACAAACAAACATTTCATGGGCGGTGAATGCCACAATCGAGTAAGCGTTCTGTCATGATGAATTTGCGCTTTTTATTGTAGAAGCGATGCGGTAACGCTCGATGTCGTCAGTGATGTCCTAAGTTTGATCCAAATCAGAAGCCAGCTAATGATTCCTGACCCGTTCCACTATCGCACGGTCATTATTATGCGCACTTGGTGCTGGCGGCTGAATTCTTGCAAAGACGAAGTATCTTTCTTCGTGAACGGATTGGGCGGAGGCAAACTGCAAGCATACAGTGTGCTCGCTGTGGATCGCATTCGGGGACATTTTGAAGACGATTATCGATATGCCCTTCTTTTCCTCCGATGAGTATCTGTCTTTTTTGAATGTGGTTGCGTCAGGAGATATTTCATCCATGCTTAGTTAAAAACACGTCCTCACTTCTCACCTTTCATCTTGCAAGTGTTCGAGAGTTTTTTTGTCGTGTTTCTCAACGCAGGCGTCACTTTCCCTTCCTTCGAGCCTTCTTCTTCCGTTTAGGATTAGCACACCACTGAAATTTAAAGCAGACAGAAAGGGGTGTGCAGTTTTTTTTTGGTTCAGCATACGACAACCATTGTCAGCGCTAAATTGTCGTTCATTTCTTGAAGTGTCAGTGAATAAATTGTTAATTCAAAAAATTGCTCCCTTCCTATTGAATTAGTGGCTGGTTAGCCAGCGCAGCACGATTTTGAGAAGTGCTCTCTGAATCACTTGCTTGCTTTGAAACACATACTAAATCTAAAATCCTTGTACGGACACCTGTTCAGGATGATCCGGTTTTACAGAGAACGTCTCATAAGTATCCACATCATCACTCAGTAGGAGGTACAAGAACCTGCCTGTGTTAGGAAGCCCCTAATATGTAGCTTCCTACCCGACACGCCAGAGAATTTCTACCGTCGTCAGGGGAATGAAAATGGAGAAAAAGGCTCATTCTCTTGTTTTATCTTTTTTTGAGCAGTCAAACAATTCTCAACTAACACTCTAGAACAAAACAAAAAGCGACCAGAAGGATCCAACAAGAAGAACGAAGAAGATCGAGGCGACAGCAGCAGTCTTGGGCAATCCAGTCACTACAGTATCCAGGCCGACGGTTTGTGCATCGGCAAGATTTCTTACGATCAAGGAGAAGGAGTCGTTGCGCTCCACCTGGAACTCCTCTCTTCATTAAGCTTCACAAACCTTGGAGACGATGAGTCTAGCGACATAGCAGAAGGGCACCGGCCTCGCTGGTGTACTGGCTGATTCTCGGGTCCTGAAGTGAAATTCACAATGGAAGCATTACTGTAACAGACCTCAAGGGATCCAGCTTCGTGGCGGCAATTCGAGCAGCAGCTGGCAGAGGATCTCCTGCTCGAACGAGTTTTCCATTAGACCCAGCGACCCAGAAGACCTCAGGCTGTGGGTTTGCACAAATCTGATCTTTGCCAGTTTTGAAAGGACTCGAACCTGAGCCTCGAGCCAGCCGGACTTGCCAAGAGGCAGCTCGTGCCCGGTCAGCTTCGCCACTTCAATGCCGACCACTTCGATGTTCACTTCAGATCTGTAGAGAAGAGTCTCTTTTTAGTCAAGAAACCAACCCGTAGGCCTTGTTCTTCTCGTCCGGAGTCTGAGCCTCGCACAGATAGCTGCCGGTCTGATTGAGACGATCGAGGCGGATAATGCATTGAGACTGCACACGATGCTCCGCTGATCCGTTGCTTCTGAAGAACGTCAAGAATGAAAGGCCAAGATATGACAGAATTTCAAGTTCTTCACGAAGTGCACGAGATGCAACTTTGGTCACTGTTTGATTGAACCTTTTGAGAAATGACAAAACTCAGGTCAAAAAACATCTCAAGAAGGACTTTTTCACTACTGATTGTGAGAGAAGCCTCGAAAGTACTGTGGGAGCCAGATTCACAACCGGATGCTTCGACCATATTAGGCGCATTCATGAAAGCAGAAAGTATGGGCCTCGTATCGAACAGAAGAATGTCTCACGGATAGAGAGATCTCTTGATGGGAGCAGAGAATCACACATCTGCATCTCCTGACAATTCTTTGCTGAAATTTGGTGATCCAAAAGGATTCTAGCAATGAGCTTTCCGTCAGTTTGGCCATTCTTGGGCTTTACAAAATTTCTTTCAGGTCTTTCCACAGCACATTCCATGAAGATCAACTTCCTCGCTCACCTGCACTGCTTCGCCTCATCCTTGGTGGAGCAGGGGAACTCGGCCCACGCCGCGCCGGCACTTGCCCGGTGCTTCCATCTCACATTCACAGGTTCTGGCAGAGAGGTGAAGGAACAAGAGAGGTTCGCGACTCCCGCCAAGAGCTGAAACTTCCTTCTTCTTCTGAAGAAGAACTTGCCTGATAGGATCCGGAGACCTGCGACCCCTTCGATTCATAATCCAGCCAGACTCCGCAATTCGGTTGTCGATTCACGAAGCATTCACTTCTACAGGAATCATCAGCCGCGAGTCGCAGAGGCAGAAGCAGCAAGCTGAACGCCAATCGAAGCATCTCGGCCCCCGAGGCGACGCCGCACTATCTCCCTCTTATCTCGAAGTCCTCCGAGGCCGCCGTCGTCGACTGCAGACGCTCTTCCTTCCCTGTTCTTCTCCTCTTTACTCTACGATTTCATCACAACTCCTTTGTTCCTTTTCTTCACAAAATTGTTGTTTATCTGCAACAACAAACTTCAACAACAACAAGTTCCGAAACGAACTCGGAATAACACGAACAAATAGACTCTCAAAGACTCTCTAACAAAGTGAATGAAAGACCCGAGAAAGAAATCAAGAATTGGCACCGGCGGACACCTCGAACCACTGTCGAATCGCCTCGGCGAGGACCGAGGGCAGAGAGGGGAGAGTCCTTACAAGAGCGTAGAAGGGGAAGGGGAAGAGCTCGAGGTAGGGCGTGAGCTGGACGTCGCCGCCCACGAAGGACGCCACCTTCAGTTCGTCAATCGATTGTTTGCCTGCAAGCAAGCAATGAAAAAGGGGTCGGCCCTTGCCTTCTGAACTCCTTTTGAACTTTCACACAATGCCCTCCCTCCTCAGCTCCCACCTTTGAGTGGATAATTGGACCTTGGCCCTCGTCCAAACTTCCACTCATGCGAAAAGATCAGGAAACCCTTCTTTCGATCTTTCTGGGCATGAATTCAAAAGAAGCTCGCCTGTATCAAGAACGACGAAGAGGACGGTCACTCCTTGAAGAGCTCCGAGAGCAGCGCGAACCTTGTTCGCTCCTTGTGCCAGCACTCCTCGACCATCCGAGATGATCACCTAAAGCCAAACTTCAGAAAGTAAAACAACGGCAAACCAGCATTTGTGAGGCGCATCCACTTGTGTTGGCAGCTTCGAGGATGTTCTGAGCTTTGGTGAGAAGAGCCAAGAGGTCCGTCGCCGGCTGTCCAAAGGTCAGTCGTGAAAGGAGAGAAGGCGGGTCGAGAGGCTCGCCCATCGGAGCAACCTCCTAAACAGAACATTGCAATTTCTTCAAGCAGATGACAGCAATTGTTTCGCAAAATTTCCATGAAGTTACCTCAACACTCGATCCAAATCGAAGCACACCGACAGCTCCAGCATCGACTCTCCTCAGGGCTTCTTCAAGAATGCAGACACTCTCGCAAGTGACCTGAAACTTCAAAAGCCAATCTCCAAGATGAACCTGTGCAATTCCGTTTTCATTCATCGAAGACGAGTCATCAACGGCCACCAGAACTTGATAGTCTCGCTGAGAGCGCTTCGTCCGTCGCATCCAAATCCGATCCTTTCGGTAGTCACTCGCGATGTACGGAATGAGTCTTCTCATATTCAGACGTTTGCCCGTTCGATAGTCTCCCCTTCAAGCAAATCTTTCAAAACGGAACAAATGTCTTACTCCATCTTTGTCGCTCGTTGCGGTTCGAGGATCAACCTGAGGTTCTCGGCCAACTCCGCTGCCAAGATCGAGACCGAAGAGGCAATCCGCGACCATTCCTTCTGACCATCGCGAAGCTCCGGCTCTTCCGTTGTCGGCAGAGTTCTCAGCTTCTTATTGTCATCCAGAATTAGCTCTTTCGTCATTTCCTCAGCCTAAACGAGTCAGCTTTGAAACACAAAAGGAGCTAAACCAATTGAAAAAGATCCACTGGTGCCAGATGGATGCAGGGCAAAGCTGTCGAGTTCTCGTCTTCCTGATCAGCATCCGCAGAGGTTAGAGTTCCTTCCGGCAAGCCTTTTCTTTCCTTGTGATCTCGAGCCCGCTTCTCATTCGTCTCCGTCTTCTTTGACTGCCGAGCTTCTTCCAGGGATCCGGTACCGAGTTTCTATAACGAGCAGACATACCGTAATTCAAAGGCCCTCACCTGTCTCTCTGCCTTCTCTTCTCGCCGCATCATGTTGCCAGCCTCTTCGTCTCGACCTTCTCCTTCTTCGGCTTCTTCCATCTCTCGGTCTTCATCGGCGACCTCGGCTCGTCTCTCCGGTCTCTCCTCGACGTCTTCCACACTCTCCTCTTCATTCTCCTTCTCGTCCTTCCTTTCGTCCTGCTTCTCCACCGGTCCCGAACCTTCGTCTCCACGCTGGTCTCTCTTCCTGAAGACGAAAATTAGCAAAGAATCGAAAGACTCACGATTTGCCCTTGCCGTCTTCCATGTCGGTCTCGTCTGTCGACTCCTCTTCTTCCTCGGCGTTGCCTTCGGCCTTCTTCTCATCTTCTCGCTTCTTCGCGCCAGCACCGCTCTCAACCGACTCGCCGGTTTCCTGATCTTCCTCTTCGCCGTTCTCGCCTTCCTTCTCCTCGTCTGGTTGATCGTTATGCTCCAGGTCAGCCTAAAATGATGGAATAAAATAGGTCAAATTAATTGCAGTTGATTAGAAGCAAAACACTTACAGGCTCTTCGGTTTCCTGTTCTCCCTTTCCTTCTTCCATCTCTTCATCGGCCTGCTCTTCCTCTCCTTCTTCTTTATCGTCCGTCTCATCAACCGTGCCTTCCATGTCGATATCCTCCGAGGGCTCCTCCTGTGGTTGATCTTCTGGCAGAGTCTGTGGCCGGTCGTCTGCTGTCTCTTCCTCCTCGCGGTCTCTCTCGTCCACATTCTCCAAGTCGTCTTCTTGACCTTCTTGTTGCTGGTCCTTCTCGTCATCTCCACCCATTGGTGGATTCTCTTCATCCTAATCAAAGCCAATTGCTCGAAGGAAATCATAAATCAAACCTTGGCTCCGAGCTCATCCGTCTTTTCGTCGGCACCGTCATTCTTCTGATCGAGATTGTTCTTGTCACGAGGCTCCTTCTCTTCTTCATCCCAGAGTTTCGGATCCAGCTTGTCTTCTTCCGGCTCTTCCACGTCGCCCATTTGGTCCTCGATCTCGGGCTCTTCGCCTTCCTCCTCATTCTCATCATCCTGCGAAGAAGCTTGAAGATTCTGAATCACACGAACCTCTCCTCCTTCCTGGTCGCCCTTATCGAGGTCCTTGAGGTCTTCGGCAAAGTCTTCTTCCATCTCGATGGGCTTCTCGTTCTTCTCGGCGCCTTTGTCGTTGCCGGTCTGTTCCTCTTCTTCTTCACCCTGAAACAATGATTACATCAATCTTTTATTAGAAAAAAAAATTAAGTTATTAAGGACTGACTGTCTTATGAATTGAGGGAACATACCTGAAGCCCTTCGAGCTGTCCGGTCTCCTCCATCTCTTCTGTGACGTCCTTCTGTCCCTGACCTTCGCCCATGCCACCGCCTTCGCCCTCTTGGGTCTTTCCTTCTCCGCCAGCTTCTTGCTTCTCGTCCTTCGGAATCGTGTTCACATAGCCATTTCCAAACAATTGAAAGGCCAGCGACTCGAGGTGGACATATGTTTTCGCAACGACTTTCACAGCGTTTGCCTAAACCCGAGAGTTTTAGCATCAAATATTGTTTCTAACCTGAATCTCGACAAGAGTATTGAGGAATTGATGAAGGATGTCCAAGGTGGAGGCCAGCTTCGAAGTGCTTAAGAATTCGCCGTCGACAAGTCTTCTCTGGATCGTTTCCATCTCTTCAATCGTCTCGTTGATCTTCGATTCTTCCGCGATCAACGAAAGCCATTCCAGACGATCGAGCGATTTCGAAGATCTAAAAACTTATTTCACCAAAAACAATTCGTTACTTTGGCTCAGCTTCAACAAGACGCTTGTAGAAATTCTGGATCAAAATGAGGACTGGAGTGTCGTCAACATCCACCACCGACGAGTCTTCGGTTTCAACGACGAGTCTCTCTTCAAGTAGCAGGTCGATCTCTCCAAGAGACTTATAGGCGTCAGCGATGTCTTCTTCGAACCAAGATTCGAGTTCTTGAAGTCGTGACCGCAGCTCTTCCTTGGCTTCCTTCATCAAGTTCACGGTTCTTTTGACCAAGTCCCTGAATTTCAAACTTCAGCAGCGAAAGATAGCCAACCAGGAGAAGACGGTTCGTTTCAACAGCAGCCCGATACAGGCCTTGAGGGCATCGGCACAACTCTCAGCCGTCTTGATCTTCTCTTGGAATGAGACAAGCTGGGGATGAGACTTATGAAGCTGGGTCAGAGGATGAAGTCCCTAAAACGTTTTTTATAGCAGAAACGTTCAATGAATGTAAAATCTTAGCCTAAAAGCAACGATAACCCACTTGGATCTTGAGCTCGTCACGAATGTCGTCCTTCTCAGGCGCTGCATCCAAGCGAAGGCGAATCGCCTCGAAGATCAAAGAAGTCTCTTGTGTCGCTTGTTGAAGTCGACTTGCAACATCTTGGATCTTTCCGTGATCAACAACGTGCGAGTTCTGAAAATGATTTCACTCCACAGCAAAATGAATCCAAACCTTGACGTTCTCAGCATTCGCTCTCATCGCTTCTTTGAGGGTGTTCACTCGACGCTTCAGATTTTCCGTCTTGAAAAGGCGTTGTTGGGCTGCCAAGAGCCAATGGATTCCCAATTCGGTCAATCCTAATCGGATGTCTTTTCACGATGAACAAATCGAACCTCCGAAATGTCTTCTTGTCGCCGTACTCAGCTGATTGTTCGCATTCGTCGCTTTCTTGATAACCGCTGATCTCATCGAAGCCGTCAACCGCAGTTCCGACTCCAGCCGACTGCCCAACTTCAGACCCGTGACACTCTCACGCGTCAACGTTTCGGCCTTCAGAGTTTGTGCCTGAAGAAAGAGAAATCTTTCTGATTCAAAGACCCAACCTTTCTTGCATTCCAACCCTCTTCTTGTCCCTTCTTCAAGATCATAGCCACGGCTCGCTGTCGTTGGATCATCTCCGCACCTTGTTGCTTCTCCTAAAATATCGAGTTGAACGTTCACTCAAATGTTTTCACCTTTTCCGTGTCTTCTCCCTTGTATTCAATTCGAGTCCGAAGCAAGGCGTCCGTGTCCTCGATCTCTTCTGCGTACTCCTCCAGGACGTTGATATCGCCATGACGAGCTGCTGCCTGAAAAATTCTTCAATAAAATCATAATCATATCTTTACCTGAATAGTCTCAGCGACGATCTCAGCTGCTCTCTTCGCTCGACCCTCCTCTCCATCAACGGTCACCGCTTCTTCCAAGGCTCCTGTTGTCCAGTTGGAAGTGTCGAACTTGGGCAAATCTTCCAACATCGGAGCGACCAAGATCGATGCCGATTCCTAGAAGACAAATTAATGAAATAACTTCCAAACAAACCTTGTACTTCTTGACACGCTTGAAGAGCTGAATATGAGCTTTGTGGGACGAGGCTTGGATATTCCAGAAGTTGAGGTCGTCGTACTTGGCTGTTGTTAGGAAGGCATGTAGAGAATCCGCCACTGGTGCTCGCAATTCGACACGCTTCACATCGACCTGAAACAGGAAGAATTTCTAGTACTGGCACTCAGATCTTACTTCTTTGGAGATTTGAGTGAAATGCGCGGCCGCTGACAGCAATCTCTGAGACAAGTCCTCACGTTTCATTCGTCGTGCCCATTCAGCAAGTGCGTCGAGGCTCGTCAATCGAGATGACCTAAAGCCATTGCAAATTGATGAACTGCACCAAAAACGAACCAGTCTAGAATTGTTCCATGAAGAAGCCACTCGATGGCCATAGCGATGAGGGAGTCATCAGCGATTTCTTCCTTGAAGACGGCCTCGAAGAGTGGATACGCAGCCAACGTTGCCCGCTCAGCTTCTTCGCGCTCCACTTTCTCGAGAACGCCCTTCCATGCTCGAACCTAGGAAGTTATTCGATTGTCAACAAATCAAGTTACCTCGCATTTCTTCCAATCGAGAAGCAACTGAAGAACGGGCTCCTGTGCGGCGCGCAGCGAGTTCTCACGATCCGCAATCCTCTCCCACTCTTCGACTTCACCTAAACGAAGAGATTTCGCATGAAGATTTCTTCCGCAATTCAAATGTCCACTTTAAGAAACGTGAAACTTACTCATGACTTTCTCGAGAAGAACTGCAAGTCGAAGAAGAGACGATGAGATTGGCGCTGCTTCGAAAGCATCAATTGAATCAAGCACCAGCTGCAGTGACACCACCTCCGGCCAGCGTTCACGGACCTGCACAAAAGTTATCCTTGCATAAAAACGTACCACTTTCGTCCTTTCTGCCAACTTCTCCAGAAGAGTGATCGCCTTTCGAGCTTCTCCCACCGGCGTTGCCTTGTATGGATCGACAATCCTCATTCGTTCCTTGGAGTCCGCTTCGAGGACATCACGGAGAAGTCGCAAGTCCTTGCCTATTTCAACTTCAACAGCGCTCAAAGCTCTCACCGTAAGTGAAATGTTGAACGTCCATCGGGAATCGCTGAATTCTCACGAGCAGATCACGCAACCAATTCAACGCCAAGGCGTATTCTTGTTCCGTCTCCGATGTTCTGGTCTTCAAGTCATGGAATTCGAGAAGTTGACGGGCTTCCAAGATTGCATCCTTCTTCTCTCCACCTTCCCACGAGAAAAATTCTTTGACCTAAACAAATTGATTTTGGAACATAAAATTTCTGACCTCAAGTTCCTCTTTCTCCTCCGCAGACTTGTCGCGGTACTCAAAGTCTTTCTTGTTGCCGGCTTCGACGTTCGCCTCGTGCCATTCACGCCAGCGCTCTTTCGCCCAGATCAGGCTCTCTTGACTTTCTTCCTTCTAAAGCAATTGTGTTCTTCACTGAAAGTTCCCAAACCTGTTCAATCAATCTTTCTCGCACTAAAGCAGCCTTGAGTCTCAGTGGCAAGGGCGACGCCGTGCTTACGGCCCATCGAATGACTTTTTCACTCTCGATTCCTTGAGCGCTTCTTCGTATCTGAACAAAACAGTGAAAACAAAAGAAGTCTACCTCAATGATCTTCGGGAAGTCGGTTGCCTCTTCAAGTTCTTGTCTTCTCAAACGAGCCTCCACTTCAACCACGATCTCTGATGCCGCCAAAGCAACCAAGTCGACGGCTGTCAGCATCAGCAACGAAACATCAACGAACGAGGGAAACTTATGAAGAATGCTCTGAAGAAGTCTTATTGACAGAAATGAGACGAACCTGTTTGAAAGACTTGGCCGCATTGGTGAACGAAGTCAGTTGAGCGACCAAGAGGGAGAGCTGCTGATCCTCGAACTCCTCTGAGCCTCGCCTCTGCCAGTCTCCAAGTCGTGTCACCGTCTCAAGAGTCATCTTCGAGAATGCACGAAGTTCCACGCACAAGGCTTGATACTAAAATATGTTTTGTTCAGTAGTTGTGCATTGAGCTAGATTTCTCACAACTAACAAAGCGTGTAAACTTGCATACCATATTCGCTGGTTGTCTGTAGAGTCCTTCATCGACTTCGTCTCTTCCCAACTTCTCCAACTCTTCATTCAAGTCTTTTCGCGCCTCGAAGAGGCTTCGAAGAACAGGATGTGACGAGTGCTTGTACTCGTCAAGACTTTCAGCGGAAGTCAAATCGGCGAATCGAGTCAATCCTCTCAGTTGATCTTCTACCAGCGTCAGCCGCATCTCACAAAGTCGTCGATTCTCTTCTCGCATCTATACTTTCGGCTTTGTTGATAAGACAGTTTTTCTCACAATCAACGGATCCATCGTATTCGGCGGTGGAAGACATCGTCGCAACAGGCTTGTCGCCACTTCCAACACGTTCGACTTTTCATCTCCAAGTTGACCGACGACGTCCTTGAGCTCGTATCTGAAATCCATCATGTTTCGTACCCAATTCCCGGATCGGATTTTAGAATAGTAAATGACATCAGCAAAGTGAAACTTCTAAACGCATCTGACCGTGTCGCATCCACTAATCCTTGAGTATTGTGGGCGAGTCTCCAAATGTCGTCAACAGTCACGCGAAGATCCATCTTCTTGAAGTCGGCAATGCGCAGTCTTGACAATTTCGAATCGAATCCAAGCGATGTCCACAAAGAAAGCAAAGACTCCGTGTATGCTGATGTGCGTCGCAGAGAAGACACCTGAAGAATATCGATCAAAGTAAATCTCAACCCTGACCTTGTTCTCTCCATGAAATTCCATTGACAAAAGGGTAAGCGACTTGATCAAAGTTTTCGCTTCTTCATCCTTCCATTCAAGAGCCTCGAGTGAACGAAATCCGTCAAAGACCGGGTCATTACTTGTCTAAAAACTGTTATTCAAAGCGATTCGTAGAGAATCGTACCAATCTTGTTTTGAAGAATCGCAATACCGCAAAGCTCTTCTCCACAATCTTGTGCGTGTCCTCAAAGGCGCCTGTCGTGGTCCCCAAAACTTCGTCCGTCTCCATATCGACATCTTGACCGCCTTCGAAGAGTTCCTTGAAGTTCTTGCACATCTCTTCATCCTAAACAGAATTCAACGAAAAAATTTCGACCACCTTGAATGGAAGAACAAGTCGACGACTCTCGTAGAAGGGCAGAAATTCCACACGAAATTGCTCGAAGTGCTCGGCCGACCAGCCTGCCTTCATAAGCGGCAGGAGTTCGTTAAAAGATTTCGACCTAAGAACGGGTCATTGTAACAAAATGGCCCTACTTCAAATTGGAATGAAAATCCGCGAGAATATGCCAGGCGAGGAAGATCGGCGCCGGTCCGGAGCGTTCTTTCAGCGCTTGTCGACAAACCGATGCGAAGGTGAACAGCTCACGAATCAACTAAACATTCTTATTTACTTGCTGATAGAATGATACTTTTGGAAAGTCGTGCTGCAGTTGTTCTCCCATGGCCGACTTGAAGAACTCCAAAATCGCATCAACAAATCGTCCGATCCTCTCCAGATTGCAGAAAGCATGCCGTGAAGTACTCAACTCGTCTGAATCAGAAACGACTTCAAAAGGACGAAAAATCGTACATTTTGTCAAAGTTCGGCTGAGATGTTCGGCCGAGAGGCGCTCCACGGTCAAGTCTTCCAAGCGAAGAGCGGCCCATTCGTCGAGGGCTTCGAAGACGAATCTTCTCAGATCCTTATTCACGACTCGTTCATAGAAGCTCGAATCAATCGGAAGATTTCCGTTTCTTTGTGAGATCAGCGGAAATAGGCGCTTACGCATTCGGTCACCTGAAAGCTTTTTCATTCCAAACATTAAAACACAAACCATTCTTGAAGAGTCCAAGAACTTCTTCGATATCTCTTCGTATCACAGACAGACTTGTATAGAGCAGAGAATCTGTCTCGTTGTCCATTGCAGCTAGCCACTTGTTCGCCGTCCACAGAGAGATCACATTTTGGGCGTCCGTCGATCTTGGACAAGTTATTCCTTCCATCGAAGCATCCTCATCGTCGTGCTCCGTTACTTCAAGTCCGAGGGTTCGTCCCGCCTCTCCAACATTCATTTCATGAAGGAACGTCATAAACCGGTGAATCTGAAATACATCTCTTCACAAAGTGTGTGAATCGGCATTTCTTTAGGAAGATCGAAATATCATTTCGCAGAAAATCCTAACTAAAGCCTCACTCACCTCCTCTGGACTCTTCTCCTTCAACTCTCCCAGGATCTCTTGTGACAGGGGCTTCGGCGCGAGAGCCAAGAGTGAAGGTTCGTGCTTCGTGCACACTACTGGCCATTCCGTCCACAGCTCGACACTTCGGTTTCTCATCGCCCTCGAGACTTCACCGTTTCGTGGATCCATCGACAAGAACACTCTGAACACTTTTCGACGTTCAAGATCTCCTCTTACCGGAAATTTGAATGAGGCGGCACCGGCGTGAATGAGCCCGTTCTTTCCGCGACAACCAACTTGCCTTCTGCTTCGAGACAACTATTCAATCGGTCCAAAACGGCAGCACTACAAACATTTGTTGTCAGACTATATCAAAATTGTTTGGAACCTGCACAAATTGACGTCCTCAATGAGTAGCCAATGTCCTTCGAGGAAGGCTCGAACAAAAGGCGAGTCGATCCACTCGAAACGCATCGCCGTTCGAGTTCTGCCTGCCAGTCCATCGCGCCATTCTTCCTTCTCGGCTTCTGTCGCATCCAATACTCGCGAGATGAGAACTTCGAGCTGCGTCTCCAGTTGCAGAACATCAGAACATTGAGCGAGCTCATCGAGCAACTTCTGCCAATCTTAGTTAATGAATTCATACTGAAACCTTTTCGACACGACCGCTAAACGACTTCTTCAAGAACTGTCGTGCCTCTTCTAGCCGTCCACCATCAACAATCTGAAGGTTCAAAGTTTTTCGGAAACAAGAAGAAGAACTCACCTGTTCATATGATCCAATGAGTTCCTGCGCGTCGGTGTCGGCAGTGAGATTCAGCGTGACGAGAGGAGCACCGACGAAGCTAGCCAGCGTCTCCACTGCACTTCGTTTGCCCGTGTTCCGTCGGCCAACCAGCAGCGTCATCCAATTTTCATCCACACCAACAGCGAGCTCACGAAGCAGGCGCTTCTCAGCGGGTAAGATTAGCATGGACCTGAAACAACTTATTTACAAATGAAATAGGTTTCGCCTTCTCAATCTACAAGTGAACACGAATATCCTTTCTTCGTTACTCCAGTACAAAGACTCACTTTTCATCTCGATGGTCTTGTCGTCGTTGCAGTTTCGTCTCTCCAATCCACACGCCGTCGTCCTCAACGAAGATCTGCGTCGGCGAGGAGGCGAACTCGAAGCCGAACGTCTCCGTAAAGATTCGAGACGACTTTTCTCGATCTTCGGCCGACCGCATTCTGGCCAGATATAAAATCTCGAAGCCACGATGCACGTTTCTGGTCTGAAAACGGCTCGTTCTTTTTTCATTCCACTAAAGGAAAACAAATAAATCCCGTATTGCTTACCTTTACGTAAAACTGGAGCCAGCGTTGAAGATCTCGAAGATTGAAAGAGAACGGCGCTCCGATAAACTTCTCAGACTCCTTCGCTATTCGTCCGTTCATCATAACCATCGCCTTGAGAATCGTCACATCCACGGTGATGTGCTCTGTTCGAACCAAATCCTTCAAGATTTCGAGCACATCCTCATCCGTCAGCTCTTCAGCATAAATCTGAACAAGTTTTTTTTTCTTCCAAATAATAAATGAACTTACGCTTGTGAAACGACTGATGAACGATTTCGGCAAAGCTCGACGATTTCCACCTTGAGCCCTTGGATTCTGACAAGCGAAGAAACGGCAGGCGCTGCCTTCCGGAATGGCAAAGGCCCGGTTCAGCTCAGCAACGTAGAGCTCTCGTCGATGATCAAAGCAGGCGTTGAGGCCTTCGAGAACCGATTGTGAAGCCAAATTCATCTGCATACGAAAACTTTTTTCCAGTTCAAAGAAGGTGAAACCTCATCGAGAAGAAGCCACTCTCCATTCTTGATTGCTCTCAAGACAGGCCCGTCTTCCCAGCGAAAGGAAATAGAGCCGTCATCTAGTACCACTGGGACATCACTTCCAAAGAGATCACTGAGGTCCTGCAACAACGAATATGTCCACTCCCAAAACAATCCAAAAACGCACTGTCTGATCCGAAAGATTGATTCTCGTCAAAGCATTTCCAGTCAGAGATGCGAGCGCTGTCACCACGCTAGATTTTCCACAGCCAGGCGTCCCTTCGATAAGAATTGGCTTGTCGATGAGTAGAGCTCGAGCGATTCGATAGACGTTCTTGGCACAAGTTGGAGCCCGGAGCGAGAAGCCGAAGTCCGGACGTCGAGGTTTCCCCGTTCCGTGCGGAATTGAAAGTTTTCCGACATCGAGACTTGACTTTGATAGACGAACTAGCGGCGATCCGAGACTTGCCAACTCCATTTCGAGTAGATCCGACAACTAAAAGTAATTTCGATCTTCAACCATTTGAGACACTCACTAATTTCCGCGCCTCCTTCTCGATGTTCTGAACATCAATGGCCATTCTTGTCGATATAGTGGGTAGAGCATCAAAAAGAGTAGCTTGCAGAGCTTCCATCAACGCCATTCCGTGATCCAGTCCCGCCGTTCTTGCTGCTGTATACATCTCCGCAACAGCCACCACATCTCGAACTGATGGTGCTGCTCTACAAGTTAATTTTCAACTACTTAGAAATCTCCGAAACGATACCTGAAGACATGTGAATGCTTCTGATAGAATGTTGAAATGAATTCTACGACGACAGTCGAAGCTTTCGGTGTTTCCTTTGAGTGCTCGAGTCGTCGATCGAAGATCTCTTCCAACTCATTTGGAGTGAACTCGCAACTGCACCACACCTCGGTGAAACGATTCCGAAGAGCTTTTGACAGCTAAATGATGTTTTTGAGGAAAACGAAAAAGGTAACAAACCTCCTTCTTTCCATAGTCTCCTCCAGGATTCATCGTCGCGACTAGCTGGAATCCGTTGACAGCAGTAATTGTTGCGGCGTCAACACCAGCATCAGTCAACAGAAGTTTGCGATCTTCTTCGAAAATCGGGTTCAATCGTTCAAGCACTGAGTCTTCGGCTAGCGAGATCTAAAATGTACCGTGATTATCAAAGCAGATGAAATAACTGCGCATAAAGATGGAAACAAACCTCATCAACAAGCAGTGGCCGTCCATTCTTCATTGCTTCAACAACCACTCCGTCCTTCCACTCGAAGCCGCCGGCTTCTCTCGGTCTCAGTCGTCCGAGCAGATCGGCCGTCTCCGTCCTCTCGTGACAATTCAGAGTGAGGAGCAACTCGCCCGCGAGGGTCTCGGCCACACTCGTCTTTCCACAGCCCGTCTCTCCAACCTAAAGCCGTCCTTCTCACTCATTCAAAAATCTACCAGGAGAACTGCTTCGTCGCACTTCCAAGCTTGTGTGATAAGTACTAACAATCGTCGCATCGGTCGAGTCATCACAAGTCTTGTCTCCGGCATGGGTCGCGGCAGATAAATCGAAGATTCTCCAAATAGCTCATCTTCATTGATCTGAACCAAACTCAAAGCCAATCCCAGAAGCTAACCTTTCTCTTGAGAACTTTCTCGAGAACAACTACGACCGCATCAGTGTCTCCCTTGTTTCTGCATCTTGATGCAAGAAGGAAGAATCCATGATGAGCCAGTGTTAGCCGCCAATCACCTAAAGCCAGCCGTATTTGCAAAGAATTCCGATTCAAACCTTTTCCATCATCCCTTGCTAGCCGTCGGGCCCATCGAAAGACATCTCTCAGTGTCATGAGACCATCGCGAGCCGAGAAAACTCCTGAGAGAGATCTGAAAACATGCAAAAGCTGTCATCAGATTTTTAAAAAAATACCTCTTGATCCGAAGTTCTTGAAGTACTTGAAGCATCAACTCCGCTGCTGATGGGGCCACCTCACATCGGGTCACGACCAACTGTGTCAGCTCCTCGAAGGGCAAATGATTGACGCGTAGGACGACAAATCGAGATAGAAGAGCTCTTGAGAGTCGCTTCCTTCCGGAGTATGTTCCAGCCGGATTCTGCGTGGCGAAGAGTCGGAACTGGGGATGCGCCTTCACAGAAGTGTTCAGCTCGGGAACGAAAAGCTCGCGGTTATCATCCAGCAACTAGACTCCCCAGATTAGAACTATCAAAAGGTCCACAAACCCGATTGAGAGCTTCGATGACATCTGTTGGTGCGAGGTTCAGCTCGTCGAGGATGACCCAATGGCCGTTCCTGACGGCTGTCACCAGTGGTCCTTCTCGAAACACCAAGCGACCCGCTCCGTCAGCCACATACGATCCGAGATATTCCTAAGACGACTTCAGCACACTTCCACTTTCTCACCTGAACATCGGTGTGCTCGTGATTGTTGATTCGAATAATTGGATGACCCGTTGCTCGCGCCAAATGCAGGACCATCGAAGTCTTGCCAGCACTCGTTTCTCCCTAAAGAATAGTTCGAAGACGCCAGAACGAACCTCTAGAAGAACAGGAAAGCGGCCACTGCAGACGACCCGGGCCAACTCCGCCAATGTGTCCTTCACCGTCTTTGTTCGAATGAACTTCACATCGTCTTTTTCCGGAATCAGCAAGGATCCTTTCTCAATCCAATAGCCTTCGATTTCAATCCACTCTGGTCCAGGAACAGGAAGAGGGATGTTCGTCGCGCATCTAAAGACTTCCTAGCAATGATTGAAACTTACTTGAATGACTTTGAAATCTTTCCCTTCATCGCATTCTTGTCGTCCGTATCCAAATCGGTGAGAAAAGCCATCGAAACGGCCTCGAAGACCGACCTCTCCTCACTCCCAAAGCGATCTTCAGAAGCGAACATCAACGCTCGACACAGAGTTCGAAGACTAAACAAGTTGACCGCGAATAGAAATCACTCACCTGTATTTGTGCGGATGTATAGACTTGGCTTCCATGTAGAACTTGACAAGATTAGAGACCAAAGTCGGTTTCATCGATGGCAGATAGGTTTGTACAACAAGAGCCAACTAAAACTCAATTAAAGTCAAGTAAGTTGTTCTTACCTGAGTGGGATCCGAAGTCTCGGAAACGAAGAACTCCGTGAAACGAGCTCGAACACCGGCCGGTAGTCGCCGCTTTCCAGTGTCCGTCGCTGGATTCATGCAGGCAAATAGTCGGAACGATGGATGCGAATTCGTGAGAGCGTGGACCAAAGCATCCAAGCATTCCGGAGGTGCGAGATTCACCTGCAATAGATCCATTGATAAAACATCTCATGTCGCCATTTTCAAAGCTAAATCTGAGAAGATTGTGACACGCACCTCATCAACAAGTAACCAATGTCCTTGGGTAGCTGCCTCAAGGACAGCCCCTGTGGCAAGCTCGAAGGGCGCTGCTCCACGATCAACACCGTCGCGAATCTTTGAGGCTCTTGTGAAGATGTTCGCCCAGTCCCGTCGCTCGTCATCACTAGCGTTCGGCTTGTCCAATCCTCGGCGTGCGGTGGCCATTGCCACAGTCAGATAATCACGAAAGCGACCCGCTCGAAGGCAAGTCTGAATGCATTAAGCAACAAATAAGTCTGAGGAACCTCAAGATGTTTCAGAAACGTGGCATTCTTGACCGGATCGCAATACTTGTTGAAAATCTCGATGAACCGCTTAGTAAACGGTTCCAAAATTCGCGCAATCGTTGTAGGTTTGTACCTGAAAATACGAACATATGATCCTTGCTATACATTGATAACAACAGAAGATTCAATTCAAACTCTATAACTCACCCGGAAATGAGTTCATCGGAATCGCTAGTCGGAGTCAAATTAACGACACTCAGAGTAACATTGAGATTCTGAGCCAAAGCCTAAATCTCGGTTTCCTTGCTCACGAAAAAATGGCTAGCCTGGACGACACTTGTTTTTCCCACACCGGTCTCTCCAACGAGAAGCACCGGTTCAGAGTTGGCAGCACAAACAGCGACTCGTTCGAGAAGTTGCGAGACGTCCCGAGTCGAGGCCAACTTTGGCGCACGACCCTTGGCCAGCACCGGTCTTCGTTCCAACGTCGCTCGTCCCGCATGAACCACATCATCGAGAAGTTGAAGAGTGGGATGTCGAATGTCGAGATGCGTCTGGAGAAGATCGCCCGACACAGAAAGTTGAGCCGCCACTATAGAAGCCGACGTCTTCAGCGCGTCTCCAGACTCCCAAGAGCACCAGGCGTCAACGAGTTCTGCCATGACAGCCACATTCGAGGTCAGATCGGCGAGACGAGAGACACGATGAGCGGCTCGAAGGAGATCTCTAAATTGAAACATTACTAGAGAACAACAAAACAAGTTATTCCACCACAAATAATCGCCATTCCCTGGGATATAGGAAGATGAAGCCGTGAAACGTACGCTGAAGTCAATCTTCGCGCATTCGAGTTGAGTTGTGGTCGAGCTTCGAGTTTCCGGAAGATTGAGCAAAGAGTTGGTGCAATTGAAGCGAGACGCGGGAAGGCCGACGCCACGAGCCGTCGAAGTTCATCATCGCTGAACGCTCCAAGAGAAATCCGAAGAGGCACGCCTTCGAGCACCGGATTCCGCTTTCCTTTACCACTGGAACACAGACAGTTCAAGGCTGAACTGAAGTCTTACGGTGTAGAAGTCACAACAATAGTCGCATCCTTGTGAACTTCTATTCTTCTTCCATCCGGCAATTCTACTGCACGATGATCAACGAGGCGAAGAAGCAGAGCGACCACATCCGAAGGAGCTAGCTCCACGTCCTCGAGCAGGACAACACCGGGCGAGGCGAGCCACTGCGAGAAAGACGATGCTTTCCAGACGAATTCACCAGCGACTTCAGTGCAATGATAGGCACCAAGAAGACTCTGTAGAGATCACATTTTCAACGAGAAAGTTTAGAAACCTTGGAATCGATTTGGTCGCCAAGCTGCATAACTCTCAAAGGCGTCTTCAAGCGCTGAGCTGCGTCGGAGCAGACAAACGTCTTGCCGCTTCCAATTGGACCCTGAAACATCCATGTTAGATTATATCGAATCACGGAGAAAAGAAAGTATCTAGCATTGCAACAAACCTCAACAATAACGAGCTGTCGCGACTTCAGCGCGACCAAAAGCTGATCGACATGTGCCTCGCGCGTCGGCAACAGCGCCGACGTCTGCGGGACGGCCGGCTCAGCCAGAACCTCAATCGGCGCTTCGCAGCGCAATTTCGGGCTCAATTCCTGGTCACCGCTGCTCATCTTACGCTTGCGCGCTTTTCCTTTCCTCTTTCCTTTTGACATTTCGTCTAAAACCAACGATAATTAGCCGAAAACCACACACAAAACAGCGAAAACAACACCGAAAACGCGGAGAAAAGATTTGAACGTCGAATTCCAGGCCCAAAAAGAAATCTCGCGCGCGGGTGCGAACGTTCGCCAAAAGCGCGCGCCGGTTACGGTGCCGCAAAATTATCTCCCGTCGAATTTGAATTGAGTCGTTTTGTTTATGTTGTGTTTTTTTCTTGTTCTAGCTTGTTTCTTTCAGTTTTTGTGGGTACTGAGCTTAGCCGCAACCGATCCGCAGTAGCTGGGACTGAAGAAGATGGTCCTCACCGAGGACACAGTCGCCTCGCGACTCCGAAAGGTGGATGGAACTCAGGTTTGTTTATTTCTCGCTTTCTCTTTCTTGATAAACGAATGAACCTGAATGTTTAGGATGCGATTCAAACGATGTCAATGTGGATGCTTCATTATCGCGATGCGGCGTCGATTCAAATTATAGTTTCGACATGGCTCAACGTGTTTCGCACTTGTGAGTTGTTTCTTCCTGTATGATTTCTTTGAGAAGTCAAAACTACCCTGGAAAAGATTCCTTGGGCGCCTTGAAGATACTTCTTTTTGACAATCTTGATTTCAGCCAATGATGATCAACGGGTGAATCTCTTCTATGTGATGAACGACGTGGTGATGCGGGCGAAACGCAAGACTCACAACGACGAGCTCATATCCGCCTTTCGAGATCAAGTTATTGCTGCTGTCAGCATTGGAAGGTTTGCCGGTTTCTGTTTGCTTCATACAAGTTTATTCGCAGGTCATCAGACGTTGTTCGGCGATCGATGAGCAAGTGCATCCTTCTCTTCGAGGAAAAGAAGGTCTTCACACAAGATATCATCACAGAGTTGAAGAAAGCGCTCGGTTCGTCTGCTTCTCATTCAAATATGTCACATTTCAGAGGATATTCCTGATGGCGAAGACTTTGATTTTGATCAAGCCAAGCTTCATCAAGATATCGAGGCGTACCGCAAGGGAGATGCGGTTTGTTCTCTTTGCTTTGTTTCTATTTTGTTCCTCAGGTGATGGAAAAGGCTCATGGAATTCTCAAACGCAGCGAATTCGCTTTTGCACAGGAGATCAAGGCCAGAATGAAAGGTTTTTCAAGCTCTTGCCCCAGATTGTTTTCAGATCGGAAAGAGGGAGTCAAGTTGGTGAACGAAGTGGCAGCTGCCGTGAAGAAGTTGGACGACTTCGCCAACACGGTCAAGTCGCATCGTCAGCGTTGCCTCAACCTCATCGATATGGTGGAGAATGCGAAGCGAGCCTTCGCCACACAGCTTCGCGACGTAACAATTGTCGAGGACGCTTATCAGAAGTTCTTTTCGGGAATTCGCGAAGTGCGATCTGAACTCGAGGTACTGTCTCTTGACTCTAGTGACTCGTGTTTCAGAGCATGATCAAAGAAGGTGTCTATCCGGGTGCTTCACCTCCTCATGATGCACCATCGCCTACGGCAAACGATGACATTTACGCTGGTGGAGTGGAAAAGGTGTTGCAATGTAAGTTTGATGATTGTACTTTGTTATTTGCATCATACTTGATTCTTTCCTTCGAAGTAACACACTTCTTTCAGCGATACACGCTCCGGGCTCGCGGGACAACTTGGAGACAACAGACATGGACATGGACGACGACGAGGTCGGAGTGAGCTCAACGGTCGCCGCCGCAAATGCTCGACTTGCTGCTCAAGCCATCACAGTGCCTCCTCCTTTCACTCCCAACAACGGAGCCTTGAACTTGGCTAATGTTCGTTTCAAATTCTTCTTCAACATCGAAAAATCTAGATTCCAATGCCTCCATTGAATGTTTCGACGGGTATGCCGGGCCAGATGTGGCCGCCTCCGATGACAGCGCCGTCGCCTTCGAAAGTCGGCTCGATTCCAACACCGTCAACGCCCGTCACTCACGCCAATCTTCCTCCACCCGGAGCACCGCCGCCAATCTTTTCTCCCAACGTCCCACCGCCTTTTCCGGTGAGTCTTTTGGGATTTACAGAAAAATGTACTTGCAGCCATTCAATGTGAACATCCCGCCGCCGCAACCCGGTCAGGGCTTCACGAGTCCGCCTCCACCACTTTATTCGCCATCGATGCCAAACTGGTCGGGCCAATACTTCCCATCAACACCCACAAATCCGAACTTTTCTCAGGTTCATTTCTTCTCTAATAATAATAAGAATGAAAATGTTTTAGCCTCCCCCTCAAGACGGAAACTTCGACAATGCTAACAATTCCGGCGACTTCCGAAGGAACTCATACGGAGGCGGTGGTCCTCGTGGAGGTCGTGGCGGCGGTTTCCGAGGAGACTTCAGGGGCCGTGGAGGTTTTCAAGGTCGACGAAATACCTCGGATGGAAGGTATGCTCTTGTCGTCTATCTGACTCGTCCTATTCACACTGTATATAAGCATTTATGCTTTTCAGGTTTGACGATCGAGGTGGTCGCGGAGGCTATCGCGGCGGTGGAGGAGGCGGCGGATATCACTAGAGAAGAGTTGCTAGCCATTAGCTTCAGGAAAGTCAGTCATCGTGACGCAAATGCATTTTACCGGTGGTCTTTATCATGTTGTTTGTTTTTTCGTAAAGTATTTGGTTTCCTCATTGGGATATAATACGGTTCAGTCTTGATGTGTTGAATGTGTCTTTGTTAATGAATTCTTCCTTGAGTGTCTTCTAGACGTCAAGTGTTCTCTCGTCGTCCTTCCTTACAAATTGTCTCTTCACAAGCCAAATGGTCTCAAGAAATTGTTTCTGGCAAAATGTTCTGTTCACCACATGTTCTCGAAAAGAATTTTATCTCTCATCGAAGCCAAATAAACCATTGATGTCACCCGATTCGTCTTATTCAAACACCCGTTACACATAGAGATTTAGAGAATCCTCTGATAGAGTTGCTATACACAAAAAGGTCTGCGTTCTTCGGTATTTATTTGTCCGTCCAGTTCGGGTTGCGCTTCTCCGTGAAGGCCTTCATTCCCTCCTCGCGATCTTTCTGAAACGAAATTCAGTCTCAAGAAATGTCTATGAACCGTAGCGAAGGTACTGTTGAAGATCTGCCTCTCGTAACGAATGCTCGATTGAAGCGACATCTCGTAGCTCGCGTTGACGGATTCTTTCGCCATAGCGACGATCAAGGCCGACTGTTCGGCAATCTTCTCAGCAAGCTTGATCGCCTCCGGCAGCACTTGGTCAACCGGAAAGACCTGCAAAGAGCGTTATTTCAAATGATCTTCAATAGCTTTGAAAAACTTCATCAACCAACCTTAGACACGAGACCAGCAGCTTTGGCTTCTTCGGCCGAAATGCGGTTGCCAGTGAGGATCATCTCCATGGCCAGCGACTTGCCGACGGCCCTCACGAGGCGCTGCGTACCACCCCAGCCGGGAATCGTTCCGATGTTGATCTGCAAGTTGAATTCTTGTCTAACAAACAATAGTACCTCAGGCTGCGCGAAGCGGGCCTTGTTGCTGGCATAGATGACATCGCATTGCATCGCGATCTCACAACCGCCACCAAAGGCGAAACCGTGAACGGCAGCAATGATTGGCTTCTTCGTCTAAACAAGTCAAACTCATTTCGAACATTGATACTCACATTCGCGATGCACTCGCTGTCTTCCAGATTGTAGAGCGTGTCGCCGCGAAGGTGATGAGCGCTCGCCGGCTCGCTCGCCATGCCTTTGATGTCCGCACCAGCTAAAGTAATCCAAGTTAAAGCGAAAGCTTTTATTCAACCAGAGAAGATGCGCTCGTTGCCCGTGAGGACAATCGCCCGAACCGACGAGTCGGCGTCCAGCTCGCGCAGTCGGTCTCGAAGCTCCCTTATGAGCGGAATGGAGATCGCGTTGTGCACTTCGGGACGGTTGAGACGAAGAAGCGTCACGCCTTTCGCCACATCCTAAACTTCATTAAAGTTTTAGAAAGGATCAAAAGACCTTCTCAACGAGAACGAATTGCGGCTTAGCACCCGTCGTCGTTCGAACCAGACGAACAGCGTTGACGCTCAAGCGACCCAGCATCGTTCACTTCTGATTTCCATTTTACACCTCTTTTTCAAGAACATTGATATGCCAGTTGGCCGTGACCTTACTCCAATTTCTTAGATCTTTCTCAGCTTTTATTCAACAACAACCGATTCCAACGATGAATTGTACGGGCGATAGACTCTCTTTCTAGAAAAACGACTCTAACAAGGTACAACTAGATGCGGATTTCTGCACGAGAACGCAAGGTGGATGAAAGCTAAATGAGACTCTTGGGAACACGCGGAAATCGAGGGAGAGGAAAGACTCGTTTTGTTGAAGCTTCATCCGAACATCTCTTGTAGACGCTGACGACTGTCCTGATTGGCGAGCGCCCACGCCGTGGCGAGGATGAGGCCAGCCGCCGCACCAATGCCCGACGCCTTGAGACCGTGAGGACTTCGGTAGAGAGCGCCAGTGAGTGCGCCGGCCGCCAGTCCGTTCAACTCGTCCTCCGCTCGCACCGACTAGAAAACAATTGATAGCAAAAAGTGAGTAATACCTTGAGCCCGAGATCAAGTGCTGAGTAGAGGAAGACGGCGGTGCCTGCTGGTTGAGCCCAACCCGAGCCGTGCTTCACCGTCGCGTTCACCATACGAGTCACCCAAGGTTTTCCTGTCTGAAAGCAACAATCACACTATTCAATTGCACGAAAAAAGACTAACCAATTGTCGTGTTTCGGGATTCATCAACTCGGGAAAGAAGCCGCGCGCACAACCGGAAAAGAAGCCGGCGCCCACTGCCCAACCGATATGTCCTAGCGCGAACTCGAACTTTCCTTTACCTAAATCCACATTTTAAATGCCGCGAAAACGTGAACAAACCCGTAACACTGCCCTCCGGCATGATATATTGAGGCTGATTCGAGATGAACATTGACGGATCCATCTGAACACTTCTAAGTTGGAAGGTGATGTAAGCGAAACCTGAAGGTATGGTGTCATCACCCTGCCGATGGGCACGCCGGCGTGCTTGATCTGGTCGAGGGCGAGAACGGGCGACGGCGGTGCCATTCCTACACCGCCTCCTCCGAGGATAGACGAGGCGCTCGCATCGTGCGGTGGCAGCGCGTCGAAGGACGGATGCGCGAATGCCGAAAGGTCGTCGTTGTGAAGCTCGCTCGAGCCCGACGTTGTCGCTGCGGCGGCCGTCGGCGTCGGCGCCGATGATCCCCAGCCGAACCACGACATTTTCGCGTTTACCTACGAATAAAACATGGTTGAGAAGCGTGCAAAACCACAGAAAACGACCAAACGAACATCGAAACAGCACAAAAAACACAGGTCTCCAAAAAGCTGGCGCGGCGCCAAAACCTACCGTAGTTCACTCGCGTCGTAGTGGGACCCGCACGCGCACGCCTGAAATCGATTTGTGTGAAATGTTCGCGAAGCGCGTTTCGTCACTTCGCGGCGCTGTTTCTCACCTCGTGCTGTTGTGTTGCGTCTTTCTTTGTGGATGCAATCGTATTTCAACGCGATGCTGTCTAGTCACGTCGACAGAGACCCGTCGGGTGGCCGTTTCGACGGTCATTTCACTGATTCTTCGGTATCGACTGCTTCGTCGACCGCTTCGGTCGCTTCACCCCCTTCGTCCTCATCGGTTTGGCGACGCTTTTTCGTTTACCTCAAACTTGCGTGTAATTAAACCTACCAAATGAAGAACCTCTCAACGAGGGCAATTAAACCTCTTCCACGGAAGCGCACTCGCGCTCGGTGGTCGTACAAAACGGAGCCAAGCTCCACCAAATTCCACCCCTCTTATAAGGGTAATTAAACCTCTTCGGTCGCCGTCTCTTCGTACAGCGATCGTCGTATTGTTCGCTCGTTCTTCTTGATTACATTGTCGATGTTCAATGCCGAGTTTTATCATATTTCTCTCCATTCAGTCTTTTCTTCTTCTCTTTGGCCTTCATTTTGATCATTTCTTGTCGTTTTATATTTGACTAGGGAGCTCGGCATTCGAATGTCGGCATAGAACGCGTATAAGCAACTGTTTTTAGGTTCCCGATGACGGCGTGGTCGAGACGACCTTCACGGACCTGCTTCCGGCACGTCTTCAACCAGTGGCATCCGTCAATTCGGTTGACGATATCTTCAGGTGCATTTCACTTCTTTCAAACCAATAACTTGTCTTTTAGTGGACTGACAACATGCGAGATTCCGAAGGTTTCCGAAACGTCCAAGCCGGATGAAGACATCTTCTATGGTCTCGATGGGCTTTCTGCGAAGGACAAGAGAAGAGAAGAAAAGAAGTATTTCTACGAACTTGACGATCCAAATGCGGATCTGATCGAGACGGTTTGTTTAGAGTCGCTGGTTCAAATCGCAAAGTTTAGATTCAAAAGCGTCTCGAGGAGGAGGATCGAGATGAGGCGCGCAAGGAGCGAGATCGCTTGGTGGACAAAGCGTTTGCCACATTTCAACGCGAACAGGAAGAGTTGAAGGCTCGTCGCATTTCCATGGCCCGTGATGCCATTGTAAAGGTTCGTCGCATCGCTCTCCAACTGAAGTCTTGTAGAAGGGACGCAAGTTCATCTGTGTGATGTGTGCCCGTGTGCATTCGAGTGAGGCGGAGATGCGTGAGCATGTGGATCGCTCTCATCTCGGCATTCTACGCCAGGATTTCACGGAACGATGTGACGAATGTGGTCGTGGATTCAAGCGCGCCCATCATTTGCGTCGTCATATCGAGCAACAACATAAGAAGACGCCGTTATTCAAGAGAGCCAGGAAGGCGACTGAAGATCACTCGATAACGTCGAAGTCCGCAAGCACGCCGACATCTCCCGAGCTCGTCGAACCAAGTCAGAAGAGAGCTCGTCTCACTGCTGGAGAGGACATGCCGCCCATCTACACGCCGTCAGCGCCTTCTTCTGGTCCTTCGGCCGTCAAGAGCTTGCCGTGTACACCAGTCTACTCTCCACGTCTCATATGTGTCGATTCTCGTAATCGAGTCTTGCTTCCTCCAGGTTTGTTTGTTTGACGTTCGTAAAATAAAAGAATTCAGGCAAGGAATGCCCATATTGTGGACAAAGTTTCGCGTGGCCGCAGTCACGAAATCGTCACATCGAGCAGAAGCATCCGGAACGAGTTGGCGAGAAGGAGGCCTTTGTTCGCCCACGGGATCTTCTTCCTGTTACACCATCTTCTACGACTAGCTCAGCTTCTGCCGCGTCAACTGGATCGAACAAAAGTCGATCTGTTCTAGGTAAAATTAGTCAATCTCGACTAAATCTTTGAATTGCAGACAAATCGTGTGCGTTCTGTGGTCAGGACTTCGCTTCCTGTCAATCGCGTGACCGACATATCGACCGCAAACACAAGGAGGAGAAGGAGAAGTTCCCGGAGCTGCTCGTGAAGACCTTCAAGGGCACCGAGTCCCCGGAGCTTCCATTTGCTTGCCAGCTTTGTGGCAAGCGCTTCGCGTCTCAAGCTTCGCAGAAGACGCATGTGAAGCGTATTCACGAAGAAGACGGATGCGCTTTTGAGTGTGAACAATGTGACAAAAGGTTTGACTATAAGTTTAGGCGTTGAAAGATGGTTCTAGGTTTCCACTCGCTTCCGAGTTGAAGAAGCACGTTCGACGAGTGCACGAGAAGGTCGAAGAGGATTCGGAAACTGGTGATGAGGAAGCGTCGAAGATCGAAGAGGAGCAGGCAGCCTCGGCTGATTATCAAGATGTTCCGGACATCTAGAAGTTCTCGTTCTTTTCCTTTGTACAACGAGACGTGACAAAGTTGTCCGTCGTCTTCTCTAGTTGTTCCATCTCTGGTCATTTGTAGCGGGTTTTAACTGTGTCTGATAGGATTACGTGTTCTTTTTGTTTTATTTCTTTCTTCTAGTAACTGTGCAATAAAGTGCTGATGAAGATGCTGAGTTGACATTGCAGCGGTTGCGTGGAGGAAAAGCGTAAGATGTGAAAGCGATTTGACGAAACGAAAGCTAGCTAGTCTGTTAGATAGAAACTTGTAGAAGAGAAGCCAAGCCCTGTCTGCAACGTCGAAGAACTTCTGTCCAAAGAGTATGGAAGGGAAAAGAGAGCGAAGTTGCAGTCTCGCCGATCTGGCAATCGAGCCAAGTATGCTGGTTGCGAGTGAGACAGAAAGATAAAAGTCCACAATTCTGCAATCTGCACGTTGCTCTCGATGGCAGTTTGATTGTGGGACAATAAGAAAGGAACCGCTGCAAGGCCGTGCCCCCAGACCTCTTCCGCCCTCCTCTTTCTGATACAACCTCCCTCGATCTTGCCAGAGGCACACTTGCACAGAAGATCCACCGCTAGTTCTTCGCATCGATTCCTTTGACCTCTCTCTCGACTTCTTCAAATGTGTCTTGGCAATGTTGATGTTTTCCTTTCAGAATTCTTTCGCAGTTACTTTGAAGGAAAACAAAGGACTTGTCCTTTTGGCAAGCCATCGAAGCTCGTAGCACCAACTTCACACTAGTTGAAGGCAAGTGCCAAGAAGCCGCTAACTACGATTCCCAGCTTGCATAAAAGCCCAACCCCGACCACTCAGACCATCATTTCGCATCTTCACGGGAGCCGCTCTTCTCTCTTCTTCTTCTCCATCTCGAGACCTTCCACCTCTTCCTCCTCCAACCCTCTTTCGGGTCTTCTTCGAAAACCTTTCCAACTTTGTCCCGCCCATTTTCGTATCAAGACCTCTCCACCATTAGCACCTCCTCCTCCTTCACCCTTTGAGTTCTTCTCTTTAGCACTCGGGCTCATTCAAACTTCTTTCGTGCCTCCCAGCTTGTCCTTCACTTTGTTCATCCTTCTCTTCTTGCAGGCTTGGCTTTCAATCCGTTCTCTTCTCCAGCTACCGTAACCGTCGAAGATGTCTTCCTCGTCGAACGCCTCTGCTGCTTCCTCGGTCTTCGATCTTCTCGGCGAGTCCGACGCCTGGAGCACTGGTAAACATTTTGTTTCTTCTTGTCAACAAATAGTAAACAAAAGATAACCAACCCCTCTTTTTCAGATGAACAGCGCTTCAGCGAGTACCGCGCCTCGTCGGGAATCTACGACATCACTCGTGATCAGGATCTGCAAAGCGAGGACTTCGATGCTTCGAGCGCTGCAGCCTCGGAGGCTTCTGTTCTTCCTCCACCGCCCACAATGGCCAACCCCTTCAGCGTCATGAGCCGTGAGTTTGAAGACAAGTTGGTGAAAAGAGAATCTTCAGAGCTCTTTTCGCGTCCCAGCGAGCCTTGTGACCACTGTGCCATCCAGGATGGCCGCGTCTTCGACCTGGAAGTCCAGCTTGAAGTAAGTTTCAGAATCTCAAGCAAGAGAGTTCTTTTTTAGTCGAAGCGCATGGAGGCGGATCTGATGAAGGAGCAGCTGAACTCTTTCCGCGAGAAGGAGGGCGCCTTCTTGCAGAAGGCCGATGACATGAAGAAGAACCTCGACGCGATCCTCGCCGTCGCCAACAGCGTCTCCCAGTATGAGGAGAGCTACCGTAACCAGGTCGTCACGATCGAACAGCTCACTCAAGAGCTCGACATGGCCAAGTAAGTGAAGAGTTGGAAGAAAAGAAGTACTTTTAGACGCTCTAACATGAAGCTTCATCGTGACCTCGAAGAGGCGCAAACGAACGAGGGAGGCCGAATCCAGCAGCTTCAGTAAGTTCTTGGAGGAGGGGAAAACTTCTCTTTCAGGACGGTGATGACCTCACAGACAACGATCATGGGCGATCTGAAGAGGGCCTTGGACGAGTCGCAGACCCGTCTCTTCAACGCTCAAGGAGTCTGGGAGAAGAAGATGTAAGTTTCACGCTTTGAAGACTTTGGTCGACCTTTTGAATCGAAAGTGTCGCCTTTTGTTTCTTGTAAATGTAGTTGAACTTCTTTCTTGCAGGGCTCTGGCTGAGGCTCGTCGCGCAGAAGAGAGGAAGGCGATGATGGAGGAGCTCGAGGAGGTCCGCGCCGAGAGTACGAGTCTGGCCGAGGAAGTGAAGTCTCTTCGGGGAGAACTCGAGCAATTCCGTGATCTGTAAGCAGAAAGAGAATAAAAAGATGAAAGAGAAACTTACAGTCGCAGGAAGGTGCGCGACATCCTCGACTCGTGCATGGCCTCCGTCGATACCGTCCAAGAAGCCAAGGCTGCCGTTCCCGTCCCGTATGTGTTTCAGAAAGGAATCTGAATAAGAAGTTTCAGTGAACAAATCGAGATGCAAGTGCTGAAGACGGCCGACCCACTCGAGGACTGTGAGACGGCCATCGGCTTCGACGACGTCGAGACGGAGACGGCCATCGACGTGGACGGGGAACTTGAGAAGCTGGGCAAGACCGAGGAGAGCTCTAATGACGAGGACGAGGAGGAAGAGGAAGACGAAGAGGAAGACGAAGAGGAAGATGAGGAGGAGTCTTCGGAAGAGGACTCTGACGATTCCGAGGCTTCCGACTCTGAGTCCAACTCTGACGACTCGGAAGAGGTTTCGGAGGACGACTCAGACGCGTCTGACTCTGAATCAAACTCTGACGACTCATCGGAAGAAGTCTCGGAAGATGATTCAGACGCCTCCGACGACTCGGATAGTGAGGAGGCTTTGGAGAACTCGGAGGATTCTTCTGAAGAGTCGGTCTCGGAGGAGGATGAAGAAGAGGAGAAGAAGGTCCTCGTCGAAAACGAGGAGAACGACGCGGTCGAGGAAGCTGTGGAGAGAGTGGAAGCCGTGGAGTCCGCTGAGGTTGACAACAGCCGCCTCGACCAGGCCCTCAACGCTCTCACCGAAGACGAGAACATGAAGACTGAGGTTGGCTCTTATTCAATCTTGAAATAAAGAACTTGCAGGAGATCTTGGACACGGCGTTCGGCGCCTACGTGATGGTCTTTGTGTCGCTCCTTCTCCTTCTCATCCCCCTCAAGTTCCTCCACATCGTCTACCTAGCCATGCCCACCATCTGAACATTTTTATTCTTTCTTATTCTTGTAGCTCTGTTCTTGTTCTTGTGCTGCCCGCCCTGACTTTCTCTCTTTGGATCTCTTTCTCTGTGTGAAATGTGTGTGTTTTTGAAATTGAATAAAGGCAACGAAGAAAAAGTATTCGAAATACTAAAATGACCATCAAAGTCTTTCCATGAAAGCATCCTGAAACCGAAGTCTACTCGCAGAGCCGTGAGCCTCACGTGCTTAATTTTCAACCAAGAAATATCCAGGATCCAAAACTCCCAAGAAATATGAAAGCGAAAGAGAGACAAAGCAGCAAGGTCGACACGGGCCTATTCGATTTTCAGAAAGAACTATCTATTTCCACAACTCGGCTTCAGTCTGAAATTGAAGAGGGAGTGGAAGTCTTGCTTCAGATGAGGCTTTGGTCATTCCGCGAGCTTGACATGAGATGAGATCACTTTCAACACCGGGCATGTGACAGAACAAACCCGAATGGTCTAACGGTGGCTTCCTGCGGGGTCAACGAAGAATTCCTACCACCCCCGACATCTCGTTGCTGATCTTTGTGAATAAAAAGAGTCCACTGAAAGAGAAATGCTTTCTATTGTAAAAGGCTGAAGAAGACCATCAAGGATTTTTTAATTGGAAGAGCGATTTTGAAGAGACTGTCTCATGTCTTCAGCTCCTTACAGCTCAAGCATATCTCGATGTTTTGATTGTTATTCGAAGAAAAAGACTTGATGACAATAAACTCTAGAAGCAAGCCGATCAAGGCATTTCAATCTGAAGCGACATGACAACCAACGTTCTTATAATCGACAGACTCTCCATACTCTGGAGAGGCAGAGAATAAAACTAGACCGACGAAAAGAAATTCAAGAAACAATTGAGGACAAAACGTGTCCATGTTGTCGCAAACCACAATTCGATGATTCACGAAACTTTATTGTAAGTACTCTCTTCGTTCAACTTTGTGCATTCCAAGCCTGCTACATGCTAGGGCTTTCATTTGTTTGCCACTTGACCAGAAAGGACTGAAGTCAAACTCTAATAACTGTGGTTTTAAAAAAATAATTCAAACAATAATGTGACATTATTGTCGTCTTTGAGGCTTTGTTGTTTGTAGTCTGTGTACCGAAGTTTATTTTTTGAATTTTGTATTTTCTCTAATGCAGAAACTGATTTATTCTCTGCAGCCTTTTCAAAGAAGTGCAAACGGAAACTCCTTCAAGCGACAAACAGAAGGATGTCTCTAATGGCGAACTCTTTGGATGTCGAAAAATGCGCCAAAGCGTGATGAACCCCCGAAACACGCCGTTAGCCGAAGACGCCGACCTGCCCGCGCCGAAGCAGTTTTCATGTTTTCGGCTTTCGCTTATAAGAGCCACGGGGCCGCGACCCGCGTCGTTTGCCCCCCTTGGACCAGCCAGCCAACGGCGACCCCCGCTAGCTTCTCATCTTTTCTGACTTCTCTTTCCTTTGAATGTTGCGTTTTACCATTTTTTAAATATAAAAAATACCATCTGATTTTGAAATCATTGTAGATGCTATTGAGGGTTGCCGTTGTCTCCTCGGTGCTCGCCTTGGCCCTCGCCAGCCCTTTGCCGCCGACGAAGAGACCGCAGCCACGCTTCGTCGACTCCTCACAGTTCAAAGCCGAGCTCCTCGCCGATGTCAATGCGCACACAACGGATTGTCCCACTTTGAAGATCATCGGCGACGACTTCTCGGCCATCATTCACCATATCTTCCGCGACGTGCGCAAGTCGGCGCCTGAAGGAGGTCCCGAACATGAGAAGAACAAGGCGATGTGGAATGCGTATCTGGATGCGAATGACCATCTCATCGACTCGGCCCTCGCCATCGACTGTGATCTCTTCAAGCACGTTGTCTGATTTATCTATTAGCTTCCCCCTCTAGAATAGGGATTTCCGGTTCGGCCTTCCTCAGTCAGACGACGAGCTTTCGGGCGGTGACACAGATTAAATGATTCGATTTGGTTGTTGAAGAAGGGACATGGCGAACACGCTTGACAAACCTGAAACGAGAGAGGGACGGCGAAGGGATGAAGAAAGTGAACGGGGTGGGGGAGGAGGAGGAAAGGGGCAAAGGCCTGTCATCACCTGCTATCCACAGAGAGAAGCGTGAAGGCAGTTTTTCGAGAAAATCACAGAAGAAAACATTTTGCGAGATCTTCAGTAGTTCTTGGAGGTTTTGAACAAAATTGTGTAGTTTTATTAAAATAAAATAATTATAGCGAAGAAGTTTTAAAAACTTGACAATGCCTATTCAGCAAGGCCGTCAGAATTCTCAAAGAGTCTTCATGAAGGGGCCAGACATGTTTGCTTGTTCGATAATGTCGTGGCTTGAACGTCATCGAAAAGCGGACAAAGAAATGTTCGAACAGCCTCTTTTGATGACTTCACTTCCTTCTCCTCGAGGGCTCAATATCACTTCTTGCATCTATTTAATGAGAGACAAACTCGAAATGTCTGGCTAAAAGCTTCAAACAACAAAATACAAAAGTCGCACCGTAAAGTTTGCAGTTTGTAGCTGCTAGTGTAAAAGAAAAAAAACGATGTTTGTAGCGCAATGAACAAAGATTCGATACCTGAAATTGTAGTTCGAAGTGAGATGCAGAATAAATTCAGCCGATTACATCTTGTAGTCAGTCCAACAACCGAAAAATCTCTTGAAGAAAATGTCAGCGAAGTCAAAGGCCGCAATCAACCTGCTTGATGACGCTCTCATGACCTTCAGCTCGAAGGAGGATTGAGGGCCTGAAATCGGAGCACTCCCTCTCTCTCTCATAAAAGTTCAATAAGAGAACGAGAAGCTGTCCCATGCGGCCCTCCTTTCTATTTCTATTCTCTCTCTTTCTTCTGCCTATTTCTAGTGCTCAAGAATATTTCCCCCTCGACGACTGGACTAAACTTCAACTAAGACAAGATCGTCCAGTATTGTCGAGAAGAAGAACCTTTGTGAGGAAACTGCTTCGCCCGACTACGCGACCCAGAAAACTTCGTCGTCTTCCTTGTCGAAGAGTGAAGCTCGATTTTCCTCCTTATTATCCCTTGCCACCGTGTTCGTATTGATGAGGTTGAGGAATATATTTCTTGTTTCTGGTTTCTCTTTTCACTGCAATTTGTTGCTTTCACAATTTGATACCGTTGCCTTGGTCGATGAATTGAGATGTTTGGGAAATAAAAGCGAAGCTTCAAATAGAATACCGATGCTAGTTTTTTTTCACAAACAACACATTTCACACAGATTTGACTGAGTGCGGAAATAATTTCGTGGCTTCAACAAGGAAGCTCTCGGCAACGATTTTGACAGCTGAAAACTGGCTGTAGAGTCTGTGACGATAAAGGGAAAATCGATTTTTTTCTGTTAAGTTTTCCGAGATCGAGACTTTGCAAGAAACTCCGGGTGCTATAAGACTATCTTTTCTGTTCTTTTCTACTTGACACAAATGGAAGAAGGCGTGAAACTCGGCTTGAGTGTTAGTTTGAGATCGAGATTTGAGTCTGACTAACAGTCTAGCAACTTCTGTGTCTTCTCTTTTCTTGTCTTGCTAATTTCATGAATTTTTGTTCAACATTCTCGAATTCGCTCTTCTGTCTCGATGACGTCTGTCGGCGATGAAAAGTGAGGAAAGCCCGTTGCGAACCTAAAACGCTTTTCCCTATTTCAATAGTGACAGAAACTGGAGGAAAAAGATCGTTGTTGCTGCTCTTTCGTGGCAACCGTGTCGTTAGAAGCGTTGTCGTCTTCTATTGCATCTGTCGTCGTGTGAAGACTCCGAAGCCCTGAAACCCATGATCGGCGTCGCGGGACCAGAGCGGAAGCCTTCAAAGACGCTTGACAACGCCAACGAACAGCAGAGCGTCGACACGCCCGCAGCCGAAGCCGATAAAAGAAGCAGCTATGATTCATCGAGAGCTCTCCCCTCACTCTTCTCTTCTCCTCTTGAATAAATGTCTGACCTCAAGTCGTGTGAGGAGATGTGAAGTGGGAGGGGCTCCCTTTGTCAGTGCGCCGCCGGAAAAGATCCATCGCCCCTGGCCTGTTCCCCCTTCACGAGTACTGGCCATTCTCGAAAAGGACATCCAGCCCAGAACCACGCTCACCACCTCCCCAACATCTTCAACCTCGACTTAGCAAGAAAGCAAACAAAGCATTGACAATGAAATGTTAGAGTATGAATCGACATCTCTCTTTATCGCGCCGTGCAGTGCAATATAAAAAAAAATAAAAAAAATAAATGTGGGCCTTGACATACGCCTCACTTGACATCTTCTCTCATTTTTTAATTTTTCTTTTCACACAAAACAATCTCCGGTGTCTGTATCTAAATGTTTTCGCTGGTTACAATTCACACTGTCTCTTCAAAAATGGTCTTATCATAGAAGATTATTACAATCAATCAAATAAAGTGAAGATATCAAAAATGAAGCACAAAAAAGCACAGTATCTCATAACAAAAATTGCACATTCAATACAAGAAAAAAAGGGGAAAGACGATAAAAGTGCGAGAGAATACAAAAGCGGTCCCACAATATAAATCGCATGTTGCTTGGGACGCACGCCTTCTTAGGCTGCTCGAAGCAACAGTAAACGGTGTCAACAAAAGCAGTCTTGTGGCCACTTATCGACTCGATTTGGAATCCCGGACAACCCGAGCCACATCAGCAGCAGCCGAATAAATTCAAGATCGTCTTCGTTTCCTCCCTGCGTTTCGCACCTTTGTTGAATTTTGCTAAATGCACAGTTGTTCCAAGATGCTCTTTTATTAGGGTTGGGCTTATTGACAGCTTCGGGGTTTTATTGACTACCGGAAAGTTTGAGAGTGTAATATTATTACAAGCTTTACATTGTTGGAATACTCAAGTTTGGCTAAGATATTCTCGTTAGTGAAACTCGGGCAATTGGACAATTTGCGTTTCAAACTCGGCAAAAAATTCCAATAAAACCCCAGAAAACCCAACGCTATCTTTTATTGTGTTTCTATAAACTTGAGTTTCAAATAGTTTAGATTTTTTTGCATTCATAAAATACAAAAGAACGAATGACTCGGCTGCAAGACAAACGGCAATAATCCCCTTCCCCTATACAATATCCTGTGACATGTGACATGTCACGCGTGACATCGACCGGCCGTGTCTACAAATGACCTCAGACATTAGCATAAAGGTCTATGCTAATGTGGTATGCAAATGTGGTATGCAAATGTGTATGCAAATTTTTGTATGCAAATGTGGTATGCAAATGCGTATGCAAATCTAAATACTAATGAACACAATAAGGCGATTTGGTGGACGCGGCGGAAAAATGATGACGGATGCAAATGGGGATTATTTTGATAGAATATGCAAATGCAAACGGTTGTTTTAGTAAAAAGTGAAGACGGTGATCACTTTTGTGAAATATGCAAATGCGAGCGGTCGTTTTTTAGAAAAAGTAAAGTTCATTTTAGCGGAACATGCAAAAACGATCGGTCGATTTCGAAAAAGTAAGAACCATTTTGCTTAAATATGCAAATGCGGTTGGTCGCTTTGGCGAAAAATGAAACTCATTAGCATGAGTTAGTTTTTCATTTGAGAGGTAGTCGTAGGGAGGAGAGGGGGTAGTTGGAAGGAGGGAGGAGAGGGGGTAGTTGGAAGGAGGAGAGGGGGTAGTCGGAGGGAGGGAGGAGAGGAGGTAGTCGGCGGGAGGGAGGAGAGGGGGTAGTTGGAAGGAGGAGAGGGGGTAGTCGGAGGGAGGGAGGGGAGGGGGTAGTCGGAGTGAGTAAAGCTAGAAAGTAGAGTAGGAGGAAGGTGTTTGGAAGGTGGAGAGCTGAAAGAGGGCAGCTGGAGAGTAGCGGCGGAGCCGCTAGTCTGTGGGAATGAAGTGTGGTATACTTCTGCCACTTCAGTGAAGCAATTAGAAGTGATCAAACAACGGCAATTTCTAAAACTTTTCTAAATGTTGCCGGATCCTTTTTTCCAATTATTTTTTCTCGGAGGATTTTTGCCTTTCTCAAAACGCCTTGTGACGTAGCAAGCAGATTGGTCTTGTCATTATTTTATTCCGTGTATTAACAACAAAACAGTTTCATTAGTTCAAGAACGCCGCTTTCGTTACGCGTTTTCAGTATTGACATCAATGTCGTCAGGCTCATGATGGTTTCTGCGTCCTGCTGGTCTTGTCCGTCGATCACGATTTCGACTCATGTGATAAAGGACCTAAAAGGCGAGCGACTTGGTTGCTCAGTTGTCGAATGATGAAAAATCATAAAATCTAAAATAATATTTCGAATCAATTTAAAGAAAACCCTCAGTGAGATAAAAACGGCACTAGAACAATGTAACTTCGATTGCTCCGAACGAAACATAACTGATGGCACTACGCCTGTAATCATCAAGCAATTCGAGAATTGAAAAAAACAAACGAAAACATACAAAGGTCGTCGGCCAAGCGCATCGTATTGTTTACTGTGCATAATCAATGAGCGTTTTTTCGACTGTATTGTCGAAATTCGGTCACATTCAAAACGAGCTGTGTTAATCTATGCATGATGTGTGACGTGGGATAACAACGATCCAAATCAACGTCGTGTTTTGAAAGTGCACAAAGTCAGTTGCATGTCAGTTTTGAATGCGGCAACGATCATAGCCTTGCTCGAGTCCATTCGATAATATTATCATTGATTGAATCAGGTGCGTTATTTATAAGCGCACAGCCTGTCTTCGATATATGCGAAGCCTGAAAGCGACAAAGATACGAGGCTAAAACGAACAGTGTAAAGAGGGAACGAGGCTCTTTGCGGCAAACACGCCTCTCACAGAAAACGTCGATTGCGGCCAACGGGACACTGAGGCGACGGCCAGATGGAACCGGCAGAGATTCCCATTTGTCAGCTGCGCTGGTGTATGAATCCTGGGAAAGCATTACAACTGACTTCTTTCGCACATTCAAGCGTTAACGGCATATCTGTACATGTGGTGAAACTTTTGCCACATCAGCGAGACAATTAGAAGAAAGCAAAGAACGTTAATTTTTCCAACTGCGAATTCTTCTTGATGCGCTGAATCCTTTCTACTTATCGAGATGTTCGAAAGGACGAAGAATTTTATTACCACAAAAATTCCAGGTGCATGGTTAATAAAAGTTTTGTTTCATTGAGACACGTGTTTTTCTTCGATTATATTCCTCCAACAATTACATACGTACCATTCTTGGTTTGCAAACTTTGGAGACTTCTTCAACACACTGTAAAGAACCCGAGCATGAACTGCGTTTGGTCGACGCATTTGCTATTTTCTTGTTCACCAAGCTTCAAACTGCTGCGAACTTCTAGTAGCCAGAATCCACGAAACATCTCGTTCTTCGTCAATATCTTGAAATTTTTTCTTTGGCGAATGCTGTGAACCTGCCCAACGTAACGCTGTGCTAAGATCAGACGGCGGCCAGTAGAGCACGACCCTGGCTCGATAGCGTCAGCGCCTCCACTGCAACAAAACAACTCTTTCAATCAACAATATCTACTACAGGGTGTCCCAACATTAACGTTGGATTCGAAAATGCTCGTTCTCGCACGCGAAGCGACCTTTTTCGCCCGAGTTTGAAGCATCTGGCTCGTCTAGGGTTGCCATTTGTTATTAGCTAAACCATTTTTCAATCGGATTTTTGTTGTTATGGGAGGAATTGTGCAAAGCTCTGTTTTTCGCACATCTGTCACCTTGCTTTCGTTATAATTTTTGCTTTCAAAGATTGGTAAGCCACTAAGCGACACATCGTAAACCTTTTTCGAACATTGAGGAACAAAACTGCTCATTTGCCGCTCAAATTAAGTCACTTTCATGCGAAACTAAGGAAAAAAAATGTGTGAAAAACAGAGATCTGCTAAATTCCTCCCATAACAACAAAAATCCGATTGAAAAAATGGTTTCGAGTTAAAGACGCCCTGAATTTTAGCTGAAAACAAATGGCAACCCTAGACGAGCCAGATGATTCAAACTCGGGCGAAAAAGGTCGCTTCGCGTGCGAGAACGAGCATTTTCGAATCCAACGTATGTTGGGACACCCTGTAGTAGTCACGATTTGATAACACAATGTTGACACAAATGCTGACATAATGTTGACACAAATGCTGACATAATGTTGACACAAATGCTGACATAATGTTGACACAAATGCTGACATAATGTTGA
>JAQIXL010000234.1:0-41844 GCA_034700245.1 Poikilolaimus oxycercus
TCCACCACACTCTCGGGTTAATCCCAGTTCCGGCGTACACCAGCGTCGGTTCGCGGGCGCTGCCACCCGCACACGGTCCAACCTCAGGCAGCGCGCTCCGCGACAGGGGTGGCCGGTCACATTAGCAACTGCCGCGCGTGAGCCGTCCTTTGATCGATTTCCCGGTCCGCGCGTCCTCGATACGCTCGACGAATTTGTTGTGCACACCACTCAGCGGCCTTTGTGCCTTTGCATCATCGTGCGTGCTCCACTTTGCTCTGTTCAAATATGTTTCATCTCGATTTCTGTCCCAAATAATAATCTGTTTTTTTTTCAGTCGGATATCGTCTCCGGCCGAGTGCAAAATTTCGTCACATAGATTGGCGAGTGTCTTTTGTGAATTGCTAAGGTGGAAAGCGAAGTTTCTCCAAACGAAGTTCGATGACGACAATTTTCGAAATATTGTTAGTGAAGGATATCAAGCTCAGGCAATTTTGAAAACCATTAAACGGAGAACTGCGAGTTTCTAAATTTTTTTCACTAGAATTTGGTTAAGATGAACGGGGTACGTTGAAAATATGGCGGAGTGGCTAGACATTATGGGCCAAGGTGATAATCAGGTCATGGAAAGGAAATTGAGGTGCTACAATTAAAGTAAGCATTATTTCGCCTAAAGTTAACGCTTCAGGTTTTTGTTCATCAATCATGCCTCCTATGCGATAGATGCGAACAGATCGTGAGGTTATGTGATTCTACTCACATAAAGTCAAATTCTGTGGTGAAGGAGCTAAAGAGAGATGTGAAACGTTTGGAACTCCGATGAATTCAAATGACACAAGCTAGAATAAAAATTTTCTTCGCTCCACAAGACGCTCGGGTGGATCGTCCTTATCAGTGATGGCCTCGACGGCAAGCTAAGGGGGACAGCGTTGCACCATTTGGTGTCATGCCATGTAGATTCTCCTAGATCTGATCAATTTTTGTGTCCGTCCCTTAACAAATTCTTGTTCTTTCAGCTGGGCGTATCTCCTGGCTTCGAGTCTGCCACCTGGACTGGCAATCACGACAAATGAGTGACAGGGGGAAAATCGACAAGCGACGCTGATGGTTTTGGATGAAAATTGCTCGTGTTCTTCACTTCTAAGGACGACCTTCTCAGAAGCGCCCTATCAGTAAGTTTTTCGGCCGCGAGCGACGTGTCAGCGCCGCTCTTCAGGGTCACAATGGCCGTATCGATCCCTCCTTGTTTTTTTTTGATTTTTTAAAATTACTTTTTATTATTTTAGCTGGCGACATAAATCCACCACGCGTTAAGCTTGCTGCCTAAACGGGCAATGACGACCGAGAATAGTAAGGACGAAATTGGAGGAGTACATAGACGTTTGTCGCAGAACATTTTTATTCAATATCTGGTTTGTGCTGAAATGCATTTACCTAACAACTCTCAGGCTCTAAATGGTGGTCTGAGTGATTTTGTCAATGAAGGGAGAAAGTATGACAGCTGTAATAGAAATTGGAGGTAGAATATGCGAACCGATCGAGCTTTTTTATCCTCAAATGTCGGATTGAAATACGGAATTTCTCACAATTTTCTCCAATCATCGGCTGTCGAACGTTCGCTCCAGAAAGATAACGATGACAAATGGATTTGTTTCTTATTTATCCTATGTATGCGGCGCTGTTATGAAGTCATCGAAATTGGTGCCTTCAAAGAAATTGAAATGCCTCAGAACAAGAACTTTCTCTGCGAGCTGGTGCTATGGCAGCGCCGGGAATGCTTCATTGCAAAAAAAGGTTAACAGTTCGTTTCAAGTATAACGGAAGCTGCATCAACCGTGATTTTCTGCCAAATGCACGAGAATGATGATCGAGTAGTGCTTACTTGGTAACTGGCACATTAAGATGGCATCCGACTCCGCCTTTGATAGTGAGCATTACTTTCAACTTCAACTTTCAACTTTATTCGCAGGGAATCGGCACGGTACATGCGCTGCGCCTATGAGAAGAAGTCGTCGGGTGTGTCGAGGGCCTTCTTGATCCAGTTGATGCCGAAGTTCTTCACAAAACCGTCCCTCCATCGCGTCCTCGGTCGGCCGAGTCCTCGCTTGAACTTCCACGGCCTCCAGTCGGTGATCCTTCTCGCCCAGCGGTCGCCATCCATTCTTGCAATCTTCTTTGCCCATCGTTCTTTCCGCCAATGTCCTTCTTGGTAGACGGACCCCGTTCTTGTCACACTTCGGATCCATTCGGTTGACTTGTGGTCGCGGAGTGTGACGCCGATCATCGCTCTGTCCATTCGTCGCTGGGCTACTTCGAGACGGCTCCATTCGGCTTGAGTGGCTGTCCAGGTCTCACTTCCATAGAGCATCGCCGGAAGTACGCAGGAATTGAAGAGTTGTCGCTTGAGTTTCATGGCGATGATCCCGTTCTTCAGGAAGTCCTTGTAGCGGTTGAAAGCGCACCAACCCGCGGCGATTCTTCTTCCAATTTCTTTTCGCATTAAAACACAGTAAAATGAATTGAAACGAAATGAAAAAAATCCGATAAAATCGTCTTTCTTTTTTCATTCTCAAAACTACAGCGAACAAATACGGATAGGGAGCGTGCTTCCCCTACAGTTTAAGTTTCGCGAGTCACAAGGTGGAAGTGCGGCGTAACGCCGAGGCAAAAACGAGGCGTGGCTTTCACTCAACGGGGCAGCATGGAGGAGATCCAAACTTTTAGAGATCAACTCCTTGAGGCTGAGCGGCCTGCTCTTACAACAAAGAGACGTAATGTGTTTCTCGCCACCGCCAGAACAATCCATCCAGCGTCTCTTTGGGCATCCTCTGAATCCTTGCGCGTTGTCTCTTGACTGCCATTCCGTCATCATTCTCGCCCATCTCGTCGCCGACATTTCGGTGATCTGATTTGCCCACCGTCTCTTCTTACCATGTAATAATATTGTATGACTGATGCGAATCAGTCTGTCTTGGCTCCTCGGGTTTGCTTCCCAGCGACTTTGACGGCGGCTTGTTGGATTCCGTTCCACTCTGCCGTGGTGCCGATGAGAGTCTGCGATTGCGTAAAAACGCGGCATCGACAAGGGAACCCATGAGTCGGCCAATTTGTCAGCATGCCCGTTTAATTTGGCGACACAGCGTTGCCCTTCGCCGACATGCGTACTTTCTCTGCAATCCTCCTTCTTCTCTTTGTTGACGTCAAATCTTTTAAAGTCCATGAGTGCTTCACAGGACTTGTTGGTGGTGATGAAGTTATAAGCGAAGCATTCTCCTATCTTCCAGTGGGAAACTTCCAGCCAAAGGTCGTACTCTTCCTTCGGACAATAAAAGTTTAGGGATGCAATTGCTATTCGGAGGATGCTTGCTGCGGTACCTTCACGGTGAAGTCACGTTCGGGCAGTGTTGCGATTGGGAAGGATTGCTTTGTCAACTGTGACATTGGAAGGCTTTATGTCAACAAAGTGGCGGACGCAAATGAGCTTACAGTCGAGTACTTCGAAGGCTGCTTCGTGTCTCTGTGCAATAACTCCACTACCACAACTCAAGGAGGAGTTCTTGCACGTCTCAGCACGGCGGCGATATTCATCCCAATTCTCATCGGCTACCTACATATGCTGACCTGATTATGTTCTTCTCTTGAGTTTATACCAATAAAAATGGCTTGGATTGCCTTGGTTAAATTCTCGTCGTCAGTGCCGGCTTCTTTCTAAAATGTGAAATTTCCCAATCGTTCGAAACACGCCAAAACTAATTAACTCTTAAAGTGCAATAGTCACGTGTTAGTTTTCGTGACAAGTATTTGACTAATGCAATGGAAAGACATTTTCGCTTCCTTTCATTGTGCCTCCGCTTGTCGTCGCAATGCGTACGTGTTCGCTCGTTCTGCTCTGTCTGTTAGTTGCGCATGCCTCTAAATTTCGCTGCTATCAAGGAATAATCAGTACGGATTTCCAACTTTTGGAAGCCTACCACAATCTTCCTAGGGTTATCGAAGTCAAGGTTGAACATTTCGTAGAATCGAATTCACTGACACGAGTTTAGGCTTGTGCTGAGGAGAAATCAATTGGATGCGCAAGCATGCAAATCACGAAAGAAGACGCGATATCAGAAGTGAGACAATGCATTCACAAAGACGCACGAAACGAAGCTTGCAATACCGTATCCCGCCGGCTCGATAAACTGACGGACATTGGTTATCAGATCAGCAACTATTATTGTTGCTTCGACAAAGAAGTCTGCAATGTCGCTGCAGTTAACGTCGCAATTTCCATCTGTCTTGCTTTGCTTTGGAACTGTTTCTTGCTCTAGGTGAATAAACGCTTCTCACCAGAGAATATCGGTCATCTTCTAATTTTGCCCACATTAATGCCACCATCATTTTGGTTCAATCCGACTGTTCAGTCTCATTCATTTGTTGAAAATTTTTCATTAATGAGGGAGCGATTGTTGAAGCGGCCACAGTGCTTACTGTTACAAAAGCTTATAAGCGATGTCGTCATCGTCACTGATGGCGATGCTACGCAGCCAGCCATTTCAGAGTCCGACACACCACGCAACGCAAAGATCTTGACTGACGTCTAGTGGCAGCTGTTTTTTGCTTCGAGGCACCTTTCTCTTTTCACGTTACTGCTCCACTTGATGAGAAGGATGCTACTTCTTTTTTATTCTTCCGCAAATCTTAAAATATTGCGTCAACCTAAATTCAGTGTTTTCGCGTGTATATAATTCTTGCCGCTTCTTTTCCCAATTCTCAATATCACACGTCCCTTTCCAGATGGCATAGAATCTTTTACTGCAGCCATTCATAAAAAATGGCCTCCATATGGATCTCAGGAATGTCCTATCTCTGCTTCAGCTCTATCAAACCGGCACCGTCATCAGATCCTTCTGAAAGCTCTGCAAAATCATGAAAATCTGCTGTAAGCGAACGATGTGAGGTAAGGTCCTCCAGATATCTCCGCAGTTTCAGACTACTCGATATAAAAGTGGCCACTTTGTTCTTGCAAGGTTAGGAATCCAACGATACGAAGTGCAAGGAAACATTTTCAGATGTTCGTTCGCTTCAACATCCAGTTTTGTGTTTCGGGCTAGAGAGAAAAGCAGCAAAGAAGAACCACTTAAACATAGCAATTTTACATTATCGGAGAAAATCTAAAGAGCATTTAAATATAAAATTGGAATTGCGTAGAAAAATGCGGTAAGGCATATCACCTACTTCTACATATTATTGTATTTTCAGGGACCTCTACATGGATCACGCTCCATTTCTCAATGCCACGACGATTAAAACTTCAGCGAAAAGATGCACCACAGTGCTCGTTTGATTGCAAACAGACAGTTTTGTGCTTAAGGTTACGGAGAGGTTAAACGAAGAAGCGCAACCAGAGCGATTATTAAGGTGTTCAGTGACTAGGACCCCGACGATGTATCTCGAAGACCGGATAACAAGTTTGCAGGACTTGAAGAACGCATTGAGCGTCTTTAGGAAGCGGCAACAAAAGCGAGGATCGGATAAATTTCGCCGCTATTTGGTTGTAAGAGCCACGAGGCGCCGAGCAAACCAAGTCTGGAAGAATGTTACGTTCAAGTCATTTTTTTGCCGGTGCGTAAACGCTGACGATTTTTTTCTCGCAAATATGAAGCTTAGAACTCTTCAAATCAACGTCTGAGGAAATGTCGGATCATTCATCACTGCCAGTTTACAGAAGGTGAAAAGAGAGGTGGTCCACGGAAATGGACAGGGAAGAAGTCGAGTGCTATTTCATGTAGAGCGGTTGATTATCTCGATAAACTGAGCCATTTTTTCTTTTTCATTCACTGTGTGATTAAATTCTTTTTATGTCGAGCGAAATGCATGTATTTTGCTGTACAACAAATAAAACTTATTTATCTTCATCATTCTTATCCTCCCTGTACGCTATCGTCCAAAACGATGCGTGCGGTCGCATTATGTAGCAGCTCTTGCTCGTCAGTCGCCCATTGATCTTCACCGAATTTCCCCGTCCGCTCGTCCTCGATGCGCTCAACGAACTCGTTGGGCACACAACGCAGCGGCCTTTGTGTCGTCGCGCGTTTCTCTCTTTACGCGATTTAACACGGCTTCATGTGATTATTTTCGCAAGAAATCAATTTCCTTTGCAGTCGGACATCGTCTCCAGCCAAACTTCGCTGCATAGATTGGCGAACGCCATTTCTGAATTTCTAGAGTGGAAAAGAAAGTTTATTCAAACAAAGTTGATTGACGAAGATATTCTCCACAAGTAAGAAACCAATCGTTGCAGATCAAGCTTGCCCATTTCTCAAACCCTTTAGACGGAGAACTGCAAGTTTCTAAACCTTTTTATTGAATCTTGATTTCAGATGAACGGGGTACGTTAATAATGTCACTGAATGTCTCCTCGTTAATATGAGACAAGAGGATAATCAGGTCGTAGTGAAGGAAATTAATCCTCACTTCAATTCAGGTGAGCACTTTTTTGCCAAATGTTAACCCCTCAGGTTTAGTTCCGTATTTCTGCTCTTTATATGCGATCGTTGTGAACAGTTCGTGAAGTTTTTTGAATGGACTTTCTCTCTGCGTATGAGTTGAAGAGAAAAAACTCAGCTGTTGTACGCGAAACACTGGATTTCCGTAAACCCCTATCAAAACTGTCGTCCTGTGGAATATCTAGAAATAAACATTTGTTGTACAATCATTGCGACGGCTTTGCATTTCCTCCGGTTAGAATTCTAATTCCATTAAAAAAAACCATTTTAAGAAATGGTTTTGCGTCCTTGGCTCCACAGGACGCTCTTGGGAATCCTTCTTATCAGTGGCGACCTCGAGGGCAAGCAAAGAGGGTAGCACCCCACCACTTGACGTCACTGCAGATTCTCCTTCCTTTTATCACCTCTCAAGTCTCTCAATTCTTTTATTAACTAGCCGATGAACTAATAGATTAACGTTTGACTAACAAAGGTTTCTTCTACATAACAAGCTCTTCTAACGGCCTCAAGGCTGCTCTGTTCGCTAACCGCCTAACCAAGCTCTTTCTTTAAAGCTTTTCTAATGGACTAAAGAGCTTCTGTCTACTCAGAAGCTAAAGAATGCCTCTTTCTTTTCTCGTAAAGCATGCGCTAACAGCTCTGCTTGCTTGAAGTCTGACTCATTAGTTCTGCCAGTGACGTCAGCATTCTGAAGTGATTGTAAAGAACAAGAGCAAAAAGATTGGTCACCGGCGGGATCGAACAATTTATTAAAAATTTCCGGCCATTATGGTTTCGTGAGTTTCCAACAATTTTGGCTCGAAATCGCATTTTGTTCAGTTGCTAAACTTTTTTCAATCTTTCATCGGGCAAGTATGGTATCATTAGAACCGGCATTAAAAGTTACACACGTGTGCAAAGTTTCAGCCCGATCAGGCTTACCCTGTTCGAGAAACGCCCAAAATGTCCCATTTGTGATTTTGTCTTCTTTTGGGCTCTCATCGTCTGAGTACTAAAGGATCTTTGTTCTTTCAGCAGGGCGTATAATTCCAATAACGGCTAGTTCGCCACATAGACTGGCAGCAAAATCTAAGCTTTTTCATCAAAGAATGGAGAAACGAGCGATTTTCATTGTTTATCTCCGCTTATGACTCGGTTTCTTGCAGAAGAATACCAGATCGATTTGGAAGATATTTATTGTGCGATAACTTGACACCGGCGATTGCCAACCCTAATTGTTAGAAAGACTTATAAGCGGTATCGTCATCGTGAATGAAGACAAAAAAGGCTTCGTGGCAGTTTTGTAGGCGATGCTACACAGCTAGCCATTGCAGAGTCCGACACACCACGCAACGCAAAGATCTTGACTGACGTCTAGTGACAGCTGTTTTTTTTGCTTCCAGGCACCTTTCTCTTTTCGCGCAACTGCTTCACATGCTGAGAGTGGTGTTACTTTTTTTTTTTTAGTTTTCCGCAAATTTAAAATATTTTAGCCAACCTAAATTCAGTGTTTTCGCGTATATACATATAATTCTTTCTTGCCGTTTCTTTTCTCAATTCTCAAGATCACACGTCCCATTTCAGATGGCATAGACATATTTTACTCCAGCCATTCATACAAAATGGCTTCCATACGGATCTAAGGAATGTCCCATCTTTGCTTGAGCTCTATCCAACCGGCACCGTCATTAGATCCTTCTAAAAGCTCTGCAAAATTATGAAAATCTGCTGTGAGCATGCGATGTGAGGTACAGGTTCTCCAGATATCTCCGCAGTTTCAGACTACTCGATATAAAAGTGGCCACTTTATTCGTAGAAATCGATGATGCGCAGTGCAGGGAAGCATTCTCCACAGATGTTCGTTCGCTATCGCCATCCAATTTTGTGTTTCAGGCTAGAGAGAAGGCCAGCGATGAACTGTGCAAAATATGACAATTAAACTTTATTGGAGAGAATCTCAAGTGCATTTTAATTTGAAGTTGGAATTGCGCACAAAAATGCGGTAAGGCATCTCGCCTACTTCTACATATTATTGTATTTTCAGGGACCTCTCCATGGATCACGCTCCATTTCTCAATGCCACGACGATTAAAACTTCAGCGAAAAGATGCACCACAGTGCTCGTTTGATTGCAAACAGACAGTTTTGTGCTTAAGGTTACGGAGAGGTTAAACGAAGAAGCGCAACCAGAGCGATTATTAAGGTGTTCAGTGACTAGGACCCCGACGATGTATGTCGACGACCGGATAACAAGTTTGCAGGACTTGAAGAGCGCATTGAGCGTCGTTAGGAAGCGGCAACAAAAGCGAGAATCGCAGGGTAAATCTCAATGGTTGTAAGGACTATGAAGCGTTGCGCAAACCAAGGCAACAAGAATGCAAGAGTGCAAGACCTTTTTACCGGTGCGTAACGCTGACGAATGTTTGCAAATATGAAGCTTACATAAAACTCATATCAGCGTCTAATGCAAATGCCGGATCATTCATCGTCGCCTGTTTACAGAAGGTGAAAAGTGAGGTGGTCCACGGAAATGGACAAGGAAGAAGTTAAGTGGTATTTCTCTCTGGAACAAAAACGAAAGTGAACGGATTGTTTTATGCTATGCAGGCGGTGTTACCATACCAATATGTTTGAAATGTTTGTACGTAGAGTTCCTTATTGAGGATCTACTTACCGAATTCGACCAAAAACGTTTACGCTTTGCTTTTGAAATGTGCTTTGCGAACAATTTTGCGACAAATAAAACCACGATTTTCACTTTATTGCGCAGAAAGTAACTTTTTCGTTTTCGGTGGAGATCATTAACGGGCAGATCTTACGAGTATGTACAAAATGAACTTAAGAAATGGGCATATTCCGCTGTGACCATTAAAAAAGTACTACGCAGGAAATCAACGCAAAGTCCTTGTAAAGGTTTAGCATTCCGAACTCTTTTTCGAGCCGTAGTTTGAAGTTTGTTCCAATTTCTCTGTCCGTGCGTCCTTGATACGCTCAACGATCGCCTTTAGGCGCATTGCATCAGGATTTCTTCATTTTGTGCGGTGTAACATTGCTTCTTCTTTATGTTATCGCCCGTAATTCGTTTGTTTTTCAGTCCGGTTATGTACAATATTTCGTCGCATAGATGGGCGAACTCTTTTTCGAATTTCTAAAGCGAGTTGAGGTAGATGATGAAGAAGAAGAAGCAAGCGAATCGAATAGTTGATTGCTTTGGAGTCATTGAGTTCAGATTTGATTACCAGATATATTAGTCGGCTCTATCTAGAGAACTGTAAGTTGCCAGAACTTTCATTGACACTTGTTTGCAGATGAACGGGGTACGTTGAATCGAATTATTCGAATTTCGACATTATAGGTCAAGGTGATAATCAGGTCGTGATGAGGGAAGTAGAGGTTTCCTTCATTTATGTGAACAAGAGGTATTTTGTTTCAATTGTCGCTAATTTTGGTACCGAACTAGAGTGAAATAAGCTGTCCTTGAGGACTGGTTGTGAAGTTGTTTGAATGGACTCCATTTAAACTAACAATAAGTGTAGACGACTCGAAAGGAGAGAAGAAAACTTGCGGTAATTGTACACAAAATATTTGATTTCCGCGAGATACAATGCATTTTGTCGAACTGTGGTCTAGATAAAAGCATTTACATACACGGCGATGACTACGCGTTATGTTTGCTTAGAATAAAAATTGTTTTGCGTCCTTGGCTCCACACCACGCTCCGGTGGATCCGTCTTATCAGTGCTGACCTCGGCGGCACGCTCGCGCCACTTGATCTTAACTTCTTATTGATTCTCCATGATTGCCGTGAAGAATTTTCACGTTTCCACGTGCCTTGCGTTTGAACTGAAACCATTTGCATCGAATTTCTCCGTCCGGAACGCCGCACAACGTTTAGATAGCGGCTGACGTATAGTAGCATGTAGTTTCTGCATTCGCCTATACCGACCTGAAGCTCTCCTTTTTCTTATTCCACTTATCTGGCTGATTATTTTTATTATTTTTCAAAAATGATTTTTGAGGTTTTTAAAATCATTTTTGCGATGCTTATGATTCTTCTTCATCCCCCCCCCCACCCTCTTGCGAATATTATTTTGCTGATTATTGCTCAGTCAGCATCTTCGCGTACGAAATTCAGAATATCTTTTGCAATTTCAATAATCGCATAACCGCTTTCAGATGGCATAGATCTCGGTCATCGCAGTCATTTATATACAGTGACTGGAAACGGTTTCCGGAGAGATATAAATAGTTCCACAACAGCTTCAACCGACCTACATAAGTATGCGATTTTCTCAGTTCTGTACGCAAAATGTTTTAGATACTTTGCTTGATACATTCCAAATTAGTTGCATGATGCGCGAGTACTCTACACAGTCCAACAAAACTCGGGATGCATTTCCTCAAGCAATATTAATCTAAGCACCGCAAACAAAATTGCTAAGTGTTGGTCGAAATAAGGAATAAACGCTACATTTAAAAAAAGCAGTCTTGATTAAAGGTGCGCTAATTTAGAATTCAACACCAAACCCATGACGCATGAAATAGGCAGAGACGTTTGGCTTCTACAGATTGCAAGATGTAAAAGTTGAAAAGCATCACAAAATGCTGGCTCGAATTGGGATCGAAGTGAAACTTCCTTATGAGTCGTTCGATGACTATGTGCCGAAGTGAGATAAACTGCTTGTCGCCTTATCCATAGTCTAAGCGCACGCAAAATCTTCATTGATTCCGGTCATTTTCTTTGGTGCCCACAAAAACATGCTCTAGAGCGTCTCAACGTGCACAAAACGAAAGCACAAAATATTCAAGGATTAGGGTGCTGCTCACAATCAGTCAGCCATTCTACTTACGACGATTCAAGGAAGCTGTTGCAAGGTTTAACCGACTAAAATTTCACGGTCCGGGGCACCACGCAACGTAAAGTTCTTGACTGAGGTTTACCGACAACCAGCTGTTTTTTTTTTTTGGCTCAGTGTCTCTTTCACATTGCACCTTTCTGACTTCCGTTTCCTTTGCTCGGAATGCTAACGCATTTTCTTTATTTCTCGACGAATTGAAATTTTGATTTCTTGAGAAAATCCAACACGCTTGCTTGAATTCCGAGACGATTTTGGATTGCCCGATAAGACAACTCTTTTTTCAGATGACATAGAAATCTCTCTACAAGCCATTCTTAAAAAATGGCTTCAGGAAGAAAAATATCACGAATTGTTCACTTTCGTCCCTATTCAACCACCACTATTGGTGTCGATATAGAAGCTTTGAAAAAGATAGCTTTACCTTTTAACAGGACGCACAATGCTATCAGGCAAAACGGGTTAATTATTTTCATTTATCGTATTGCAGGCTTCTTCTAAGGAAAATAGCGAGATCCCTGTTTGAAAAAGCGAAAAGTTACGCAGTTGCAGCAACAGGAGCATTCTTTTCACGTGCGTTCCGGTACCAACAAACAGCATTGTTTTTAAGGCTGGAGAGAAGGTCAGCGAAGAACAGCAATTAATGCGGCAATTAATTTCTTTAACAACCAGCGAGTTAAACTTATCGCAATATAAGTGTAAATTAGAGGTAATGCATCTCAATTACCTCCACATAGCATTTGTCAGGAATCACGTTTGCCATATGGCGACTGCGTTCTTAAACATTGATGACTAAAACGGCAGCAAAAAGAATTTGTTTGAAAAAGTTAGCTTTTGTATTATCTAAAAACTGCCTTTTTAGCGGATCGAGAGGATTAGCAAAAAGTTTTTTTTGCAATTCAGATTCACAACGATTCAGGTATGTCGAAGAAACATTCTTTAATTTGTGGAACCTGTATAGTGAGACCCTGAATAAACCATTTTTTCTTGTACGTACGTTGCTGTTAATTTTTGCGCTATTATAAAACGGAAGACAACATGAACGCGTTGAAAATGAACGTTTTCAACAGCAGAAAAAGCGCGCGAGAGTCGTCCTTTGAATTTTGTCGAAATTTCTCTGTCCGTACGTCCTCGATACGCTCAAGGAACTGTTGTGAACAACTCATCGACCCATGTGCCATCACGCATTTCAACACTTTGTGCGATGTTATTGCTTCGTGTTGATTTTTATCACATTCAATTTATTTGTTTTTTTTCAGTCGGATATAGTTTCCGGTTGCCTTATTTCGCCGCATAAACGGGCGAACTCCTTTGTCAATGGCTAAGCAAAGAGGAAGAAGAAGTTTCATCAAACCAGTTGACAGTTGAAGATTTTACGCTAAGAATACCGTGCTATAAAGATCAATCTCCCATTTTTATCGCAACCGTTATATGGAGAACTGTAAGTTTCTAAATATTTGCAGTGAGATTTGTTTGCAGATGAACGGGGTACGTTGAAACGAACATATCTAATTTTGACATTATGGGCCAAGGTGATAATCAGGTCTTGGTGAAGGAAATTGTTTAGATCAATTCAGGTGAGCACTTTTTGACTCAAAGTTAGGTTTAGTTCAACTATCGTGCCGCTTTAATATGCGATCGCTGCGAAATAGTCGTTGAGTTATTATGAAAAGACTCCGTCCAATCCTCCTATCTTTGAGTTCAACGGACATAAACTGTTTGGTCTGTTTTTCCTGAGCTGTACACGAAATACAGCACACTGCAAAGACTTTACTTACCTTGAATGTTTGACCTACATGGCATTGCATAAAGGAAATGCTAAAATGCTCAAAAGGCTACAATCTAGACATTTTGCCCAACTTAAAAAATCCAGAATTTTTCTTTTGAAAACTTAGAATTTAGACCTCGGCGTCAAAAGGAGGGACAAAAACGAGACAATCTATCACCGCTTCTTTACAGAAGATTGAAGTTGGCGTGAATCCCCAAATGACATGCCCTGCTTTGACAATCTAAGTTGAAGAGAGATAAACAGTTTGTTAGTAAACATTTTTGTCTGCTAATCAAAATTCTTTGCGTCCTTGGCTCCACTTGACGCTCTGGTGGATCCATCTTATCAGCAGTGAAATCGGCTGCTAGCAAAGGGGGACAGGGTCTCACCACTTGGTGGCAGCTTCTTCTTGCTTTTCTCAAATCTCATAACTTTCAACTGTTCCACTACAATAATTATTGTGTCTTTCAGCTGGGCTTATTCCCCTAGCATCGAGTCCGCCCCATAAACAGGCAATAATGGACTGATTTCACGAATCGGACAGCAACATGCTTTCGAACAGTTTTTTTCTCGAACAGCGGTTGCTTGACACGGACTACACAGATTGCTGCAAACAGTGTAAATCATTTTGGATCATATAAGCTCAATTTTCAGCGCCGTTATATGGAGAACTGTGAGTTGTGCCATCATTTACTTTCTTTCAGATGAACGGGGTACTATTGAAAAGCACTGATTCGCTTCAGCAATTCGATTGGTTCAAATTACACCATACTGCTCCGAATTGACGTTCTCCAAAAGAAAGCCTTGGGGAAGACAAACTTCAGAGTGCAATATTGACCAGAGATTCGGCCTAAAAATGTTGAAATGCGAATCGTGCATCAAATGAAATTTGCACGAAGTTGTTCGAGGAATAACTGCAGCAGCACTTCAACTGCGTCGTACATCAAGGCACAAATAACTATTGAAGTGTTTTCTAGCGAGTGAACGGACAAATTCAGAACCGCTAACAATGGTGCATCAATTACACATTGACGATTTAAAATAAATATATTTTATTCCATTTGTTGTCGAAAATGCATTTGGTCAGAGCTTCGTGAAAAATGGTTCCGAAGTAAGAGACGGCAATGGTGGGGAAAATATCACTGTCCGATGCGCCATGCTACGTTAAGATCCTGGCTGACGTCTAGTGACAACCAGCCGCTTTTTGCCGCCAAATGTTTCTTTCTCACTTCACCTTCCTCATGAGTATTACCCTTGCCCGAAATGCAAAAGAATCTTCAATTTTTTTTCGGCGAATGCTCTATTACTTCGCAGTGTCAATTCAATGCCGGTTCAACATTTTTTTATTTCTTAGTCAAGAGCAAGCGATTTCAGATAACGTAGACATATTTTACTCCAGTCATTCTTCTACAATGACTGAATTATAAGTGTTAGCAACAAGCCCACCTCTTTCGAGGCTGGATTCAACCAACATTATGGAGCTCTTTATCAGTAAGCTTTGAAAATCGATTAACAATCGGACTTAGATCAACATAATTCACCATGTGACGCCAGGATAGTAACCGAGCGTCTACTTCTGCTAAGCAAGTAGACGCGCTGGCTTAAAGTCATCACGTGAGTTTATTATGTTATTTTTTGCTAAATGACAATTAGATTTGACGACATGATGATTGGAGGCAGACCAAGAGGATTGTTCAGAGCAATTCTCAATTTGAACCTTTGGAACTTCGAAATCCGAAGCAGCAATGCAAGTTTTTCGCTCACCTAAAAATCTAAAATTTCAGCTGATAACAACCGATGTCGACTTCCATAGACTTTACGCGAAAGAATTGGTGCTTACTCATTCTTCGGCTGTTTCGATTGAAGCTGTCTTGCGCTACGTAAATCAGCATTTCTCAAAGCTGAAGTAATACATTTTGCCCAATCTCCTTTCCAATGGATTGAGCATGAGTCAATTAGTTCGCTTTTCATTGACATTTCTCGTTTGAGAGCAGCCAATTTCATCGAAGCTTTCTTTCAACGATTGTTGTTGATTCGATAAACAGTGCCAATGTCGAAGTTTTTGATAGCAAGTGCTTCCTACGCATAATACGCCTCATGTGTATCGCACTCACGAAAACTTCACGTTTGCCTGAATTTCTCTGTCCGCACTTCCAGGGTACGCGCACAGAACTTGTTGTGCACGCGATCAGCGACACTCACTCGAATCATCGGGCCCGTTTCTCCTTTTGTTTCGTCTCTCGCATTTAATCGCTGCAAAATTTAATCGCTGCAATTTAATCGCTGCAATTTTTTTGGTTTGCAGTCGGATATCGTTTCCGTTTGTCGCAGTACTTCGCCGCATAGAATGGCGACGTTTTCTGAACTACAAAGCGAGTGGTAAATAGAAACAATTATTCCATTAAAGCAGTTGCTTTACGATGAAACATGGATTATCGCAAAGAATGCGAAAAGTGTTTTACTCCGTTATATGGAGAACTGTGAGTTGCGATCATTGCCTGAGACTCGTTTTCAGACGATGATCCGTGACAACGGCTCTCATCCGCTTCGGTCTACAGGATCGCTGCCGATCGGGTGCGCCTTCTCGTACGATGACCAACCGCCTTCTCTCTAGCCTCACACGCCTCTGGCAGAATCTCTCTTGCTGCGTATCTCGCCTGGTGGGAGAGCTCTTCTGTGCAAATTTTCTCTTTTGCTTGGTGTAATCCCCGCTATGCGGGTTTCCAGAATCACAGCAAAAACCGAGGGGGCGTCGCTCGAGTTCAATAACTTTAGGGACAAACCCACTGGGAAAAAAAGATGCGAATTGTGTGTGTAAAAATGAATTGGAGCGCAGTTATTGAGAAATAATTGCAGCAGCATTTCAACTGCGTCGTACATCAATGCGCAAACGACTGAATGGAAGTGTTTTCTAGTGAATGCACGAACCAATTTCAGAACCGCTCGCGATTAGCGCCGCAATTACTACTGGTGATTTAAAATAAATATATTTTTATACCATTCGTAGTTGACAAAGAACATTCGAATTCAGCTTCAGACAAAATGGTCTGAAATGAGGAGTGGATGGCGGAAAATATCCCTGTCCGACGCGCCACGCTACGTTAAGATCCTGGCTGACGTCTAGCAATAACCAGCCGCTTTTTGTCGCGAAGTTCTTTCTCATTTCATTTTCCGCTTGACTATTCGCCTTGCTCGAAATGCAAGACGATCTTCGATTTTTTCCGCGAATGCTTCATGATTCACAGTCAATTCATTGACGATTCAATTTTTTCTACGTTTATTTGTTAAGAACAAGAACAATTTCAGATGACTTAGACACTTTTTATTCCAGTCATTTGTACACAATGGCTTAATTATAAGTCTATTGGAGACAAGTCCACTTCTCCCGCGACTCTATGCAACAAACATTATACGCAAGGAACAAAAACCAGAAACAACATATTAAGACGATGTACGAGACGTTTTAACAAACAGTTAGATTGTTCAGAATGTTTTGCAGCTCCAAACTCTTCGTGGAAAAGCCTCGATGCCAGAGTGCGATTGGATGAGGAGGCGCAGTTCTGGACTCGATCAAGATCAAGGTGAGCCGCCCAATTTCTCGATCAAACGGGCGGCGTCTTCAGAAATAATATCATGGCCGATCACTTGCGAGCATACTTAGGACAACACGGGCGTCACACTTACCATTTGTGGTTGTTGAAATGATGTTCGTTACTTTTTATTTCTCCAAACACGCGCTCTGTATTTAAGAGATGCCCGCAACGTGAGTCAGTGCTGCTGACCAAGAAAGACACTGCTTGTCGTGCCTACTTTCTGCGCAATACCAGAGACGTCAATGGCAACCAGTGATGGATGAATCATCAAGTGAAACAACTAGGAAAATCGGTGTCGCGATAGCGCGACTACAACGAAGAGAAATAAACTATTTGCTATTTCTTCTCTTCTGCAGACAAAATGCCAGCAATTTGAAAAAGTTTGTGAGCGCCGAGGCTGTGAAGCTGTTCGAAATATGCATTCATATACACTGCGACAACCTCCATAAACAGCCCAAGTAAAAATTCTTTGCGTCCTTGGATATATCGAGACCCTCTCTGAATAAATGTTTTTCTCTACTTTTAAGCTCTCATCTTTGTTCTGTTGACCGAAATCATGAAAACATGTAAATGTTTTATGTTTGCTTGATTTTCTCGGTCCGTCCCTCCAAGCTACGCTCAGAGAACTCGTGTGCACGCAGCTCACAATCAACGACCCTCGCGTTGTCGTGCGTGTTTCTTCGTTTTGTGCCCTGTGGCGCACTCATCCATCGCATTTATCTTCGATTTTTCTCCAAAAATATGTTAATTTATTTCCAGTTGGATATATCTAGTTTCCGGTTGACCAAAGTATTTATTCACCGCAATTTCAATTCAATGCCGGCTGAACATTTTTTCTTTATTAGTAAATTGCAAACGATTTCAGATAACGTAGACATATATTACTCCAGTCATTCTTATACAATGACTGAATTATAAGTGTTAGCAACAAGCCCACCTCTTTCGAGGCTGGATTCAACCAACATTATGGAGTTATTTATCAGTAAGTTTTGAAAATCGATTAACAATCAGGCTTAGATCCGCTCTAAACGCAATATAATTCACCTTGTGGCGTCCAAAAGAGATGCGATCCGGATTCAAGTCACCTTGGTTTATTTGGAGCGAACAACAGTGTTACCAAAAGATTCATAGAAATATGCGATGCGCTGTTGGTCGTGGAAAATGTGAGCCGAACTTGTCAGGTATGGACTCCGTCGATTGATCAAAAATATTTTTACGAGTTTAGAATTTCACAAAGTAATTGCATGCGCGTCAATTAAACACCCAACATGCCAGAGGTGAGCCAGAATGGTGATCGTAACAAATAACGAAGCTTTGTGTTCTATCCGAGTAATCATTTTCCCGATATTTGAAGAACTATTAAATCAGAAACACAGGAATGTGCGTGGAATGGTTGTTGAGGACACGGTTGTGACCAACGACGAAGCGTTCCAGCCTCTTCATGGGACTGGACCGAAAAGCGAAGTTGGTCGTTCTTTGTTCACGAACATGAAGCAGACACTGCGAGCGGTGTGACGCGATTTCTCGCTTCGAACAACTTGGAGCTAATGCCTTAGGACAAGTTCGTCCTCAACGACATCTATCCAGTGGATAATGAATTCCTTGGTGCACCAACTTCACCATTAATACTCTGAGAGATCCAGACAAAGTCGACAAGGAACCAAAACCAGAAACAGCACATAAACTTATAGACTCGATCAAGGTAAGACTCCAAATTTCTCGACTTTTACGCTCCGCGTGTTCAGGAGAAATACAGTGCGAAACGTGCGAGTATGCGTCGGACAACACGGGCTTGACATTTACCATTCGTGAATGACTTCGTGTTATAAAAACTAAGAATAAAATTCTTTGCGTCCTTGGCTTCACATGACGCTCTGTGGAAGTCTCGTTATCCCTGTCAGCGGCAAGCAAATGGCGCAGCGTCGCATCATTTAGTGCCAGCTGTCATGGAGATTCTTCTTGCTTTGATTAGCTCTCATGATCCTCATCGTCCAATTTTAACGTTTGTTCAGACGGCATTGATGGGACGTTACAAGCTCTCACTTTAGAATCTCAGCCATGTTGATTTTCAATGTCTCCCAATTCCTTTCAGACTGTAGTACCAGGACTATTCATGAAACATAGACATTCGACGATGCAGAACCCTTCGGTCGGGAAGCGTTACAGAAACCGCCGATTGTGCGTCTCGTGACGTCGATGCTAATGCTTTCGGCCGTATTGATTTTCAGTGTTTCTCAATTCTCTTCTGACGGCGCCGCGTCATGTCTTTTCCCTTTCCTTTGTGCACCTTGCTGTCTCCAGCCACTGCAAAACTGTTTTCTCGAGCTCATCCTCGTATTTCAGCGGCGCTTAGATGGTGCTCATTTAGCGATCATTATAAAGCGTCACCGTACGGAATCGCTGGTCATTGCGTCAGCTCTTCAAGCAAATCTGTCAGCAGGAAACAAATGGCATTTCTGAAAGGACGCCACGTAAAACTGCTCTTGGAATTGAGCTCACCGTTTTAGATCGGTCGGTATTCATCCACTCTTATGGATATGGGCGACAAAGTCAATGAAGACAAGACTGACAGCGACTGACCGACAGCGACATGATTCATAAAACGGTTGCATGTTTCCTTGCGTGTCTTATCGTCATGGAAAGAGAAATGCTAACTCCTGTTGTCCAATTGCACGTTTCAATCGCATTCAGCGATAGAAGGGAGTAAACTTTTTGAAATGTAATGAGTCCTACGCACTTCAACTTCGAGTTTCCAAACTTAAGCTTCAGTTTCTTTTCAGATCCACACTCATCTTCGTTTTCATCAACTTCGTTATTTTTGTTGAAAAAAGATGCTCAAGCGGCATTGTTCTGTGGTGAAAATCACTGAACGCACGTGAAATTTTCACCGTCCGATGCGCCGCAAAACATTAACGTCGCGGCTGACGTCTAGTGGCAGCCAGCTGTTTTTTTGTCAGAAAGACCATTGCAATTTCCCTGCTCACGAAATGCTCGTTGCTGATCGAGGAGCATCATCATTTTTGCAGCAAATGTATTATACCTTGCGATTCAACGTTAACTCAATATTTGAGCGACCTTCAACGCTTCTTCGTATTGACGACAGTGCACGTTATTTTCAGGTGTCGTAGACATCCTTCGCTCCACTCGTTCATACACAACGGAACGGAGATAAACATGAGCAGCCCTAGCTCTCTCTTACGTTGGATCAAATCATAAAATAGCGAAGTTCAAAGGCAAGCGTTGATTTTTTTTTCAAGTGACAGACATGATTTTTCGGTACTTATTGGAATTCATAGTAACTCGAGCAAGGAGAAGGAGTTTAAAATCCTCGCTACTTGAATCTAGACAACATTTATGGCGGTCAAAATTGTTATGACAGCAACTCAACTCAAATGCCGCGAGTTGCTCGTAATGAGGAATGGGAAAAAATCTCCAAATATTCACAAAAAGATAGGTGCGTTACACTGACGAGTGTCTGTAAAATTGTTGCAGTTTAGATTTTGGCAAAGTAGACGCAAAAAACTTCTGTGCCAGTAGCACCTGAACGCGAAGCTGAACAAAGGAGTTTAAAGTTGATCCAAACTTTTCCACAGCAATTTCACGTTCAAAATGTTTACATAATACTTCTTGCACCTTATGGACTGGAATATGTTTCCATTTTTCGCTTCGAACTTATCGCAAGATTCTATTGCAAAAAAAAAACCTCTCGACAACGAGCTGAATAAACGCTTTCTCTTTTTTCTTCAAATGATATTATCAGTCTTTCATTTTATGAGCGACAGGCAAATGCGAGAAAATGTGACTCCGTTGGAAGTGAAAGCTTTGAACACTTTCTCAGCGCCCGCCGCACATTCCATTTGCCTGAATTTCTCTGTCCGTACTTCCACGCTACGCTCAAAGCGATATTTGTGCACATCACTCCCAACCCAGCGACCCTCGTGCCATCGTCCCCGTTTCTCCCTTTTGGGAGGTGTAACATTGGTTCACCTTAATTTTCACCTTTATTTAATTTTTATTTGCAGTCGGACATCGTTTCCGGTATTCTACATTTCGCCGCATAGACTGGCGACAAGTTCAATTTGCGAATTACTGCTAACAAGATAAATGGATACGAGCGATTTTATCAAATGGAGTTAATTTCTGACGATTTTACTTAAGTCCATTCGGCGTTTCCGCTCAAGTTACAGCGAGTAAGGCGCCAATTATATGGAGAACTGTAAGTTTTGCCGCTATTCACTGAAACTTGTTTTTACAGATGAACGGGGTACGACTAATATGTTCGGCTGCATACCTGAAAATAATAGGACAGGGGGATAATCAAGTCGTAGTTAATTTTTAAAAAATGGGAGGTGCTTGTATCGACTCGAGTACGTTTGTACGTCGAAAATTAGTGTTTCAGGTTGAATTGCTTTCCTACCGTCGATCTAGATGCTCCTGCTACTAGATTCCGTTCGATAATTGAGTCACTTGTATTCGTTTGAGATGATTCGTTCATCCATTGATTGCCCCATGCACTGCAAAATAAGATAAATTAATTTCCACTTAATTTTGTCTTCACGGCTCTCGAAATAGAAGACATCAGGCGTTCCTGAAAAGGCGAAAATCCATTAGCGGTGATGCATCTCATCAACTATTGTGCGAGAGAGAATTACGAATGATTTGATCCTCATTTTTTTTTTTTCCAGGGTTCAAGGCGGTACGCCTGCTGGGCACGGGGAAGACGAGGCTTGGTCCCGTGGATGGAGATACTGCCCGGGCTTCTCCAGTGCCAGGTGGGCAGGGGCTTCACGGCGTCGACGGCGGCTCATCCAGCGCGGCGTTCCCTCTCCCGCGTCGAGGGCGGCGGCGGCTTCTCCTCCGGCGGGTGGTGGAGGCGGCGACCGGCGGCTCCTCTTCGGCGGGTGATGAGGTCGGCGGTGGCGGAGAGCGTCGGAGAACACGACCGCTCGACGAGGACGAATGATGTGAAGAAACTTACTTCATTTCTGCGGTCGGACCGTCGAGTGTCAGCGTTGACACTCGACGGTCCTCATACGAGCAGAAAATAATTGTTCCTTCACTCCACACTCAGACGATTTGTCAAAGGTGATCTGAACCGCGAGCAATGGGCGCGTCCTCGGCTGCACTTCGTACCAACAGCCTCGTAGATTCTCACGCTTCAATAAGCTTTGATGTTCGGCTCTTTCATTTATTTTAGTATTTGAGTAGATCACATTTCTGTCTCCGGACAGTGGCCCGATCGACACAGGCATTATTTTATGGTCCGTGGCGCCGGCCAACTTTGAGAGAATTTGTGCGCGTTTTAGCAAAAGAACTTTCAGATCAGCGGTTCTTCTTCATGTCTGATGTGACTCAAGCTGATTTTGTGAGAAGAAAATGTTTCGCGATTTTTTTCAAATTTAACGCTTCTTTTTTCAGCTGATCGTAGAAATCCTCTCGCAAGCAATTTGTATACTTTGCGGCTTGAGACCGAAGTTTTAATGAAGCCGGGAATTCATCCGGAATATTTTCGTGGCTTATTTATTTATTGTAAGTTCTTCTTTAACGTTTGAGCAGGAAAACATTTTAGATTCGTGCATTCTTAACGAACGATGAATTTTACGGCGGAGGAAAAACGGGGCCATATTAAACGGATTTCTTTCTCTGAGGCGCAGAGGGGCCAGCTTTATTCCCGCGATCAGACATTGAACACCGTCGCGATTATGTGAAACAAAAGATTTGGAAAGTGGTGCGCATGAAGTAGCAAAAAAATGCGTCAAGATTAGTGTCACGAATGAATTCCTATGAGAGCTTCATCCATCTAGCAAAACGTGCAATTTTTGGGACTTCTTTTGAGTGCACACGTGGTAAAAGACCAACGATAGCCCATTATGCAGCAGTCGCTCCCAATAAGCGGTCAGTTTTCTTTCTGAAAACGTAAAAACGTTCAGAATTTCAGCGTCCTTTCATGAAGAGATCACGCAAGTGTCAAACACGTTGGCGTTTGTTGAACAGAAAATCTATTATGAGGAAACAGTCGGCAACGCACTTCGCAAAAAGATCTTCGAAGACCGACGCAAATTGACGCCACTTCTATGGCTTTCTTTGTCATCTTCAATGATATGCTGCCGTTTTATTCGCCTACGATTTCGCTTTCTCGGTTAGCTTACATATCTACCGAACTTTATTTAGGCTTGTTTCGCACGGAAAGGAACGACCGGTGACAAAGTTATTATATTTGGGATGACATGCTCTGACCTCACAGCGATTTCTTGTTGAAAGCAGCATACGTTGCGTTAAACTGCCTAAAAACTTGGAAACTGGAAGCTGATTTTATGAGGCGCTGCTCGAGGGAACTGCGAATCCTCCAGAATACGTTGGCATTTCGATTTTTCAACTTTTTTTGCTGAGTAGCACGTCTAGTGCAACTTTTTATGCTGAAAACGATGCGCGGGGTCCGGGACGTGGAAAGTTGCGAATTTCTACCGTAACCCGTCGGGCGAAATCTGAAAAAGGCCAATTTTCAGGGGGTCGGTTGTGGGGCATTTTCCATTCAATTTCGCTTATCTTTTTACCAATTTGTTCGTCTTGTCGAGCTGAGTAACTTTCTAAAACATTTCATTTCGCAAAAAGGCGATTGGATGCACGTTTCACCAAAGTGTATATTCTCTGGTAATTCTGGAGTCGATTTTTTGTGCTTTTGGACCTTTTGGGTTCTGAGAACCTATGCGGGAGCCCCGATTTTGGCACCAATAGAAAGAGCGTAAAATTCTACCCTAGAGGGCGCCGCAGTTACGCCGGCAGTAACAGCCATGGCGAGAACAAAAGTCTAGAAGATATCAGCTGAGATGGCTTGAGACACTAAGGACCCTCTTCAATGCTTCGGACTGACGAAGTTGAATTTCTAGAGCGACAACCATTTTTCACACTTGTTTCTGCGTCTTAACTATGTTTAAAGCCTTAAGCAGTTTGACTTTGGATACAACCGACGAAAAAACGTATTCTTTTACGAAAGAGCAACCTTGTGTCTCAAGCCATCTCAGCTGCTATCTTCTAGACTTTTGTTCTCGCCATGGCTGTTACTGCCGGCGTAACTGCGGCGCCCCCTAGGGTAGAATTTTGCGCTCTTTCTTTTGGTGCCAAAATCGGGGCTCCCGCATAAGTTCTCAGAACACATAAGGTCCAAAAGCACAAAAAATCGACTCCAGAATATCCACAGAACATACACTTTGGTGAAACGTGTATCCAGTCGCCTTTTTGCGAAACAAAATGTTCTAGAAAGTTACTCAGCTCGACGAGGCAAACAAAATGGTAAAAAAGATAAGTGAAATTGGATGAAAAATACCCCACAACCGACCCCCTGAAAATTGGCTCTTTTCAGATTTCGCCCGTCGGGTTACGGTAGAAATTCGCAACTTTCCACCTCCCGGACCCCGCGCATCGTTTTCAGCATAAAAAGTTGCACTAGACGTATTACTTAGCAAAAAAAGTTGAAAAATCGAAATGCCACGGTATTCTCAGCTCCCTCGGGCAACGCCTCTTAAAAGAGTCGAAACGAAATGCCAACCTCAATAAGGGCATAGCCGAGATAGGAGCCGATACCAATGAACGTGAACAACGTGCAAATGGCGAAAGCTCGATAGAGAAATTGGGATGATCGAATGTTCTCGACAATCTGTAGGAAGCTTTTTTCATGAATTTGTGCCTTACCTGGTATTGTTGACTCAACTTTCCAAGTCGCCGTATACGCTTGTGGTCTCGAAAGTTGCAGTGGTAAAGCACGGTCATGATCTGGAAATTAGGTTCGTTCAGTTACCGTAACTCAACTAATTGGGCGACTCAAGAAAAGCGAAACCTCACCAGAATCGACGTCAAATCGCAAATTGCGTACATTACAGCGGCCATGTAGCGAAGAATGTGGCCTAGGAACATTTGGGTTGGTCTGAAAGCTCCAAAAGTTACCATGGTAGACAAGGAAGACAAACGCGTAGCTGAACGACCACTGAAAAGCACTTATTAGTTTCTGAGCCACTACGACTGGTCGATGGACAAAACCCGTGATGTTGTTTGAAAAAACTTTTAACTCCTTATTATTACCATTTTTCTCTCACAATATCCCTCGAGGGGTTCGGGACCTACAATCAATTCACGCGCCTGAGAAAAGTTCCTAGAAAACTAGCAAATCCCCCCGACGGGTGGTCTCAAATCACAGAAGTGAGCATTGAGTTTCATCCCGAGGTCAAACTACTCGAGTGCGTCACCCTGGGGAAAAGTGTCGAATAGCATTGCCTCGCGACGTCAGCTAGTCAGCTGAACGTAAACATTTTGGTTGTTTTGCTGCAGCAGCCAGGTTTACCCCCTTTGGAGACTATTTTGGCCTTCTCCAGCACAAATGCTCGTCATTGAGTTGTGTGAGTGAAATAAGACGGCTTATTGCGGTAAAACATCATTTTGAGCAAAAATTTTGTTTCTCCCCACCCCCATTGACATCATCAAATCGGGCACCGCAACATAAAATACGCCAGCGCACCAACTTACCACGCCTAGAATAAAAATGACGAAGACCATTTCGTTGCGCTCATATTCATAGGTCTGCGAGCGCCATGTGGCCATTGCTCGTTCAGCGGCCAACACGAGCATATGCAGTGCACCTGGAGAGAAAATTGGATTGAATAGGTTTCAGAGAAGTTTTTGAACCTGCAAGAAGACACGTATCTCGAATGATCCCGACTGTAGCGATAAGATCCGGCGTCTCGAATTCTGACGCGAAAAATGTTAGACCTAGAAAGTACGGTAACTCTAGTATGAGGAGTGCAAAACTTACAATAGAGGATCCTCGTGAAGGAAGTGAGAGCGAAACACAGGCAAAAACTTCCCAACACCCATCGCAAGTTGATGTGATAGACTTTTACTCTAAAAATTGCAGTTATTCGCTTGCTTGCATGGTCAAACCGAAGAAATGCCCAGAAAAAGGCAATGGTGACGAGAAGCCCGACGGAGTTGTAGATCACTTCAATGGCATAGAAGACATGCAAAAGGAAGAGCTCCTCGCGGGTCGCCATGATTCTGAAAGTCCTCAATCAATAACCAAAATCAGCAAAATTGACAGAGAAGTCTTATTTACACGACTTCGATTCGCTACGTGCCTGCTCTTCTGCGTCAGCTCAAGGAAAAAGAAATTATAGGCCTCCAATCTATAGACAGAAGCCCTATGCAGGTGAAGATTTGCGGACGAGCCGTAGCATTAAGGTCGCGCCCAGTGAGCCCCGTGGGCGAGGGGAAGAGAAGAAGAAGAAGTAGACCAAAAGGGATCAATCCTCCTTATGCTCTGCGTGTTCCGCAGACGAAACCAGCATAACCAACACGTTCAGCTATGCATGCGTAGGTTGCACTCGAGGGACAAAAGACTCAAGGGGTGTCTCCGACTTCGGGGGAGGAAACCACAAGACATGTTTAGTGGAGGCAGAAAGATCAAGATTTCGGATCAAAAGCTTCGAAAGAAGGAAAGTTGAGAACTAACGGGGAAGGTTGGAAAGTGTACCGAAAAGCAAACATTCTCAATCAATGCAACGAAGTCGTCATTAATGCCCTGAAGCCCCGAACTCGACTAATAGGCCCCGAGGTCTCCTCGGGGCAAAGAAAGGAATTTAACGAAAAGCCATTTCAAAGAACCTCAAGTATGCCCTCAAGTGTGCTCTGCACGCGGAATCCATTGACCTTCGCGTTAATGTATAATTTAAATTTTCGCTGGCTTGCAACATCTGCTGCAAAACATGAAAAAAACTGCCACCTTGCTTCCTGGTCCTCCTTTAAATCGATCAAAGGCGAAGAAGGAACTAGCGCCAGGCGTCGTCAAGCTGTTGAAAGTAGATCTGCTGCTCGTTGCTCATCTAAAAAATTCTCTTTTCCTTCTTCTTTCGACGGAACAAACAGAATTTTCGAGAAGACTCAGGGACTCATAGAAGATGCAAGAAGGCGAAGAAGAAGAAAACAGCAGAAAGGGAGAAAAGTTGCGAAAAAAACCTGTGTCACGAGGCGTCTTCCGTGCACGTCTCGGAGACTGGGCAGCGCGTTGGTCGGCGAGGAGGCGGAGAAGGAGGAGAACACGGCAGCCGCAGCGACGGCCGGCGAAAGCTCACGTTTCACCGCCACCAGACGCGACACTGAAAACGCGCAAACACAATTTAATTTTCAACACTCCTCGCGGCCCACACCGAACTTGCGCACGCAGGGTGGGCGCGGGGGCTCAATGGAATTTTTCGGGAGGAGCTCGTCCATGGAAAATTCTTCTCTTTTGCGACTTTTGCAAAAGGGAAGAAAGTTGCTGCAGTGTATGAAAGAAGTCCAAAGGATTGAAAACTAGAGATTCCCTTCACTTTCGCGAATTCGTAATGAAGCGCCAGCGAAACAACTCCGACACCTCAGAGAAGGGAGAAGAAGAAGAAGATGCAACACGAGGACTATTAGTGTGTGGAAGAGAGGAGGGAAGGTGAAGGAGGGTGTGCGCGTGACATCCCGGCTCGCATATGTTTCAAGCCGCCGACTAGCTGGCTCAGAAGGCACTCGAGCGTTTCATTTCGACGCACGACGCACCCGAAGCGCCTCTTTCTCTCTTCAAGTACGAGGATCTTCGGTCGTCCTTTCTTCAAGAAGGACGGCGAAGAGCCTCATTTCGAATGTGGCGGCTGCGCGGCGGCGTGGCGGGAGACGCCATTCGCCGACGTGCTCGTGCGCGGGAAAAACGACGGGAGAACGAGGGAATTATTGGCGCGCGCACGCGGGGGGGGGGACGTTGAGACGACAGCTCGCATCCTCTCCCTCCCGTCCCTCCCTCAAACGTATGCATGTGTGTGTTTCGGAAAGCCGAACGTTGAAGCCCCAAAAATCAACTGCAGCCCGGGGGCGTGGAAAAGGGAGAGGAAGGCGAGAAACCCGCCCCTGTTGGGTTTCAAAAAAGAGCAAGGAACAAGGGAATTGGCTGCCATTTCTACGTTCTTCACCCACCTTCAAAGGAAAATGCAAGGCCATAGACGAATTCAACAATCAAACAGCCTCTTGACTTTGACAAGGAACACTTTCCTGTCTGTCTTCAAGAACCCCGCGAACTCCTTTCGAACTTTACGCATGAACAAGTTCTTTGTGTCAAAGGACAAACCTGGGTAGACGGAGCGGAGTACGTCCAAGGTCCGGGCTCGGAGCTTTGGATGCGAGAAAAGTACAACTAGAGGAGCACCAAACGTCGCTGACGCACTACTGAGGTTGAAGATGAAGCTGAAGACGAGCCTGCAGCAGAGGTCAAGAGTTGTATGAAAAGCATTAAGAAAAGCTAGCCAGGCAGAATTGACCGCGATTGCGTAAAACCCCATTTACTACTGTGTTCTGTGGCCCCCTACGCTAGAATGGATTTGAAGTGCAGAAGAAGTTCCCGATGTTTCTAGGGAGAGCTAAGCGACTTGAGAACGTCAGAAAAGAGGCAGAGACAGGGGAAAACTTATTTGTAGTCATAGGAAGCTCTTCGTCTGACTAGGCGAACTAGGCAAGTCATGCGCGCTGAAGTGAATTATGCAAGTAGGCTGTTTTGATGATTCTTCATGCTCCTTGATTTATGCTAAGGTTTCTTTGAAAATGTTTCCTTCTTCGCTTCTAGGAAGGAAATTGACGCTGGGACCATCGAGGTCGCTCCCAGGATTTTCTCCATTTTTCGTCTTTGAGATTTCAAACAAAATCTGCATCAGACTGAAGATAATGAATTCTTGGTAAAAGGCTTATTGACGTTCCCTTTTCCGCCCTCTCGGAAGGCTCACCCAAATGTTGTCCCGGCGTTGAAGGCAAAGACGAGGTAGCCGATGAGACCCGTGACCGTGACGAAGGCCATAAAACTGAAGGCCCGTTTCAAGCATGTTGCACTTCGAATATTTTCTGCTAACTAAAAAGATTTTAATTTAAAAAATATTGTAGAAAACAACTTGATATTGCTCGCTTAGTTTACCAGACATCTTCATGGCTTCGTATCTTCTGTGGGAGTAGCAGAAAATGTTTATCATCATCTGGAAAAGTCTTTTATGCTGATGAAAAAAATTACCGAAATTGAGGCGCCATCACAAACAGCATAGAGGGCAGCCACCAGATATCTCGTGATGATATCTGCAGCGTTGATTTGAGAGATTAGAGCTTACCTTCCCAGAGCAAATACATTAGAGCGCCAGAGAAGAGCCACTACAAGCATTTTACGGGATTGCAATCGACAGCTTGAAACTTACCACAGAAAGAATCGAAAGAAAAACATAGGGTCGTCGTCGTTCGCGCTCATAAAAGCGCGCTCTTTTAGCGGCAAACCGTCTTTCAAGCGAAATTAATGGCATGTGGAGTGCTTCTAAAATATTGAAAAAATTATTTAGTCGGGAAAACTAACCTGAATAAAGGCAAACGTCCCTGGCAATGCTTAACGGCTCCATGACACCTGTGTACTTCCCGCTAGACAGCTTTGCTATGCAATAAGACATCCGAAACATAGAAGTAGCAGCTGCGGTCAAGAAAATGCTCATAAGAACTAATCGTAAATGCGGATGAAATAGCTTGCATCTGGAAAAAATGGGCATGACGATTTTGTCACGAGTTTCTTACCTGATGAAAACTAAATGGAATAGAGCCACCGAGAGAAGTCCAAGAAGGTTTATAAATATTTCGATGCAGTGAAGAACGCTTGCAAAAGGCGTGTAGAGCTCCCATTCCATGGTGAAAAGCTGAAGCACACTGGAAAAAGGTTACGGGCAAAGAAATGTCGCGCGAGAAAAAAAACGCGAAATTGCCTAAATCAAGCGGAAAAGCGAAGCATGTGAGCGACTACGTCAGAAGGCTCTTAAGTGGCTTCAACCTTCAACTCTCCCTCTCCTCCTTCTAGTGTGCCAGTAACGATCTTAATTTGTCAGCAAACCGAACGATGATAAAGCAGCGCGAAGTCCGCAGACGCGTATTTTGGAGCCGGAACGCGCCGCGTGAACGAACTGTGTCGAGAAGACACAAACTTCTTATGAACCGAATGGACTCGAAAGCTGCACCTGAGGGAGACGCCCGTCTCTTCTAGTCTCACTTGCCCGCCCTCTCATCGAGGCAAGGGCTGCGTAAAATTGATAGTTCAGTTAATATTTTTGTCAGAATTTCAAGTGCACGTACGATTTATGAGTCTGATTTATGACTGGCTGAACCTGGTATTGAGCAAGAAAACGCAAAGCTCAAAAATCGACCGAAAAAGAAGAAAGAGAGAAGTAAATTTGTCGGGGAGGGATTCGGGGAGGGTTGAATCTTCTCGGCGCTGAAAATATTGACATCGAGGTGCGCTTTACGCGCACTTCATAGTCTAACAAAACAGGAGCATAATTTAGCCGCTACCAAGAGTCCCTAAGGGGGCAGTGAGTGCAGCTGGACGCAGGCTATTGGAAAGAGTGGCGAACTACGGCAAAGCCATAGTCAGTACCTGAACTACGAGGCTGCTTCGCTATTCTATTGCATAGATTTTCTACGAAGTGAAGAAAATTGCCAGTTGAGTAAGCCCCCGAGTGGGAAGTAGGAGTGTATGCGTCTGTGCCGGTGAGATCTCTCAGTTTTTGGTCCAACATGCAATCTTCGGCAACGCCGGCTCGTTTGTGGCTATTCAAAAATGTGCTGTCTAACTACACGCTTGGATCGACGACGCGACATTTATGTTCATAAAAGAAAAAAGAAAAGGGAACACAAAAAGGTCAATTTTTAGGTTACACGTGAATCTGATTACAGATTTCCTGCAGAATTTCGAGACCACGCGAAGTTTGCGGCTCGTTCTTCGACTAAAAGCAATATTTTAGTCTCAACACCTGGTAAACCTTTTTGCTGAGGGTCTCGTGAACATCGTGCAAAACTTGAAGAGCGGCTTCTTTGTCGTCAAGTTCGTCGCTTCTTAGCAACTTTCGAGCCATTTGCACCTTTTCGCAAAAATCACCGAAGACGGCTTTCTCCTCTTTGACTTGTTTTACTTTCAGGAGCTTCGCCAGGAAGGCTGAAAATTTTTGATAGCAATGCGAGATAAAAATTACGAACGATTTTCATTTGTCGTTGTGTGCTCCGACAATTTGGATGATCCAGACGTGTTGCCTTGAATGTTGGAAGGGGCGCGAGGCATCTGAACACGGTACTCAAAGAACAGCTTGAAAAGAACCTTCACATCTTCGTCGTCAGAATCAAGCGTCTGAAATTCCACCGCAGGACTTGCTTCAGTATATTTTCTTTCTGCCACTGTGAAAAACTTGGCTTCCGCATCGTTTTGTTGAGTCTGAAATGTTAAAATGCAGTGCGCACTACAGACCTCGGTTTCATCTGCGTTCAAAGATGTCTGTGACTTGGCTTCGTCGTTTTCATACACGGAAAGCGGTCGCACTTTTACCTCTTTCTTCAGCTGCACCGCTAGCGACACTTTAGCGGCTTTTCTGAATTAAAAGTTTTTTTTCTTTACAATAGACAAACGGTTGATTTGACTTTCTTCCTTGGTGCTTTCTCTTCCTGCCAGTAGAAGTATTCGACGCTTTGACGGTTTTGATCACTTCGGACTTCCGTTTCCACATGGTCCTTCGAGGTGTCGCCATGGCTTCGAGCCATTTTGTGTGAACTAAATATTCCATTTTTTTGTCATTTGAGTAAACTTACGATCATCTTTTTGTGCCACATCATATCCGCATTGGCTTAATGGCAAACTCTTGCCACTCAGATGCAAGTAAAGCATTTCTGCTCGTGAGAATTGGCACGCTGGCTGTCTTTCGAAGTGGAGCTGGAAGTTTTCTAGATAAAAAATGATTTTGAAAAGAGAACCTGAGCATGTCGATAGCAATTGGGCTGATTGTGCTTAGCGTACTCATTGCTTTCTCGAAGTTCCAGGATAGCTTTAGCATTTGCCACTTTGAGCGCCTCGCCAGCATCGAACAATTCAGCAACGCGAAGCGCCACTTGAAGTTTCTCTCGTTCCCTCTTGATCTTCAGCTCCTCAATCATGGCCCACAAGTCGTCGGCCAACACGGCTATACATGGTGGACCTAGACGTGGTGGATGGGCCCTGCTCTAAAATTGAAACTTTGAGTTTCAAAAACAGTTCTTAAAGCCTACCTTGATGATTTCGTAGAAGATAGCCGATAGATTCTTGGTCAAATGAGGACTTCCAAGCAGAACATGAATCCTTTTCCACTCAGCTCTAACCACAGACGAAGTTCGATTAAAAAGGCCGATACGCAACGTCTCCCAACTTTGATAGACTTCCTTGAGAAGAAGGCACTCAAAGGAGTCCTGACTGAGGACAGTATTGGATGCCGACATTTCTGCAAAGTGAACGAGGTCTCATTCTTGTGAGAAGAGGCGCCAAATCAGAGAGGTGCTAATATTGGTGCCAGAAGTGCCAATAGTTTACCTTTCTAAGGGGTCGTTTTTGTGCGCGAACTGTAAACTGCGGAGGTCAATCAAACTGTGCGAGAGGCATCGTTAATGACCTCGACGGTTCCGACGGCGAGGTCTTGGGGAGGATCGGGCCTCGCATCTGATCTCAACTGCCTAACTTGTCGATTCTTATCGCAGACGAGGGAATTGCCATCCTCTAGTGCATCAATGCCAATGCGGGGGGAAGGATGCACATCAATTACTTGTGGCATGATCCTCAAGCCACTCATCAATCAAAATAAGTCTCCGGGAGCTACACGAGTCCTTTTTGAACCTACAGGGTGTCCCAACTGAAAGTGACATTTATAAAATTCGATTTATCGAACACCATTGAAGCTTTCGAGCTCGGGTTTGAAGCATACGACTCGATTAGGGTGCCATTTTTTGTGGTGCATTGAGCAAAAATTGATCAAGTTCAAGAAAATTTTAGACAAGAAAAAACATGTCAACGGCGTTTATCCCTGAGTTTTTGTTTTCATGATCAAAAAACTTTCTCTTCATCAGTTCACAAGCTCACGAACCACCCAGAATCACTCCGCGAGGAGTTTCTACCCCAAAGGAAACATGGGGCTCAACGGAAGAACCCAAGAATGTGGTTCGAACTGATGAAACGAAATCATCTGTGATAAAACTCAAAATTCGACAATAATTAGGGGATAAACGACTGTTTTCTGCTCAATGCACCACAAAAAATGGCAACCCTAGTCGAGTCGTATGCTTCAAACCCGAGCTCGAAAGCTCCAATGGTGTTCGATAAATCGAATTTTATAAATGTCACTTTCAGTTGGGACACCCTGTATAAAAGGTTATTCAGCTAGCCATCTACCATTTGACTTCTTCGGGGTCACAGGGAATTCGCATTAGAAGAGTACCGTCGGGGCGATTCAACACACTTGGTAGAATGATCACAGGGAGCATCGTGCAAGAACCTCTTTCATTTCATTTTTATTGCCCTTTCGGGTCACAGTTAGCGGCGCATGGTCGGCTTGCGCTTCTTCTCCACGGGTCTTCCCACGTCCTTGCGCTCACGCTTCGAAGCCGACATCACTTCTTCCGCACGACGAACGCGGCCCCAAAGGTCCCAGCAGTCGCCGTTGCACGCTTCCGAGACGCTCGCCATGTTGAGTAGAAGAAGCAGGGAAGCGACGATCAGCAGAAGCTTCATGGCCAGAGAGGGAACGAGTTCAGAGGTACGAATGAACAACACGAGCAGTGCTGAATGGTCTCTTATCGGCGAAGCGAGCTTTATATGCTCCCTCAAATCAACCAAGAAACATTTCATCTTTTGTTTATGCCACTAATGGAGTCGTCGAGAGAGATTTTGATGAGGAAGTCTCGAGTCTCTCAATAACAAAAACATAAAAGCAGACACAACAAGCATGATCTTCGACATCTTCGCGCTTAGCGCAAAGATCGAAAAAGAAAGGAAAACATGCCCAAATCACAGATTCCGAAGAGGAAATGAAACACGTCAAATTCTACCCATAATTTTCTCAATGAATACAACCGAATGAATGGCAGACCTGCTACCCAACTCGTCAGTGACAACAAATTCATGGCAAAAAAAGAAAAGAACCGTAATTTGAAGCAATCGAAACAAGTGAAGTGAACATTTTCAACAAAATCTGCCTCGAGAGACGTCATCGGGGCAATGCGATTCTTCAAAGCCTTTGGTCTTATGTTCAAGCGAGCCGAGATTCTCCAGAACTACATAGCACCCTTGCAACTATAAAGTGACCAGTGAAGGCAGCTGAATATAATGATTCACTTTCTCATTAAAGCGCCTCATCGCCTGTGCGACCGCCGAAACAGCAACCGATCACCCCGTGGAGGAAAGGGCTTGCATAACTGGACGCTGACCATTGATTATGCACTACGTGCAAAACACAGCGACGGACATTTCACGATATCTTTTCTAATAAACCCAGATATGACCTCCATCTAAAAGCTACCAAGTCTTCTTCACGCATGGCTAAACGAACGGCAAGCGTTTAGCCCTCGGGAAAAGCGGTCTAATAGGACCCGCGCGCACTGCCCTGATGACGTATCGAGCATGCAGAAGGAAGAAAGGACACCCAAATCGATACAAAGCCGTACCCGCTTTGTTTTGTCAGACGGCGGTTTCCAGTTCCGGGTCGTCGAAGGAAGGAAGTGTTCCCCTGCGTCTTCCAGCCTTGTGTCGTCGAGCCCAGCACTTGGGAAACAGGAAGAAGCACAGGACGTGCACAAAGCCGAAGAACGAGCGCAGTAGCGCACCCGTTATAACAAACATATTCGCCTGAAATGCGGTTCACATTTAGAAGGTGCACCGCATGGAATGCGGGATTAGGACGGAGGCGAAAGGCCTCAAGTGCCAAGACAATAAGACTTACCACCAGGATTAGCTTGTCTATCCATTCTCGGTCGTTGCTGCCTTTGGCTACGAACATGACGTAGAGCTTCACCGAGGCGGGAATGAAGATCGTTGCGAGACCAATGCAAGCCAGCAGCACAGCCTCGAACATCTTACACTGCAAATCTCCATTTAATTTTGCTCTCTTATTATTCGGGCATATTTCTCGTGCCATATTTCGCAGGTTTAAAGTACCGAAAGATTGCTATGCAAAACAGTTTTGCAAGTAATTTTCCTTGGGGAATTCACAAGGCAATACGTAAATTCGGAATTGCGCAAATCACTCCGGCTATAGTAAAACAAACGAACGCAATTGGGCGGTTGTCCATTGGCGCTCGGCTTGTTCGATGTCGCCAGACAGTAGTAGATGAGTTTGAAGCGCGGAAGCCACTTGTATAGACACTGACAACAGCAAGAAGTAGCTGCATTCTTGTAGCAGCCAATGAGTTTCTTGTAGCAGCCGTTAAGCTTCTTGCAGCAGCAGCAGAGCTTCTTGCAGCAGCCAATGAGTTTCTTCCAGCAGCCGACGAGCTTCTTGAAGCAGCCGATGAGCTTCTTGCATGGCCATTGCCGAATGCACTGATGCACTAGCCATCCAACGAGCTGGCACAGCGCTCGACAAGGCCACATCATCACGCAGAGCACCGCATCGCAAATCGAGCAACAAGTCGAGCAACAAGTCGAGCAGCAAGTCGAGCAACAAGTCGAGCAGCAACTCGAGCAGCAAGTCGAGCAGCAAGTCGAGCAGCAACTCGAGCAGCAACTCGAGCAGCAGCTGCAGCACTTGCAGCTGCACTGGCGGCACATTGTGTAAACGATTCGAAAGTTGGACGTCGTGGTCATCAACGTCGGAAGACAGAAGGCGATGAAGAACGAGGTGTACAGCCTGAAATTGAGGTTCTGCAGTGAGATCATAAATGTGAAACCTACACTTCCGCTCGCTTCAAAAGGTGACCCACCGAGCTCGTTTTCTTCTTATAATAAGCCCATGTATTTCGGCACTCATCGATCTCGATGAGCTGAAAACAAACGCAAGACAAACGTCGAATTTGAGATGACCAACCTCCTTCGTGAAGGGCACCAGGAGGCTCACGAGGAGCCCGACGAAGATCGCCGGAAAAGCGCATTCGTTTGATGGTGTTTGCGCTGGCGACCAAGTAACCATTGCAGGTCAGTGCAAAGCGCGCTAGCGCTGTCAGAAACGTCTCCGACCTCATCCTAGAAGTGCTCTATTGTACTTTGTCGATTTGTGTGCATACCAGTAGAGATAGTATGCGTAATCATTCGCCAGCCAGGCTTCGGCGTAGCTGGTGAACTGCAGGTCGAAGAGGAAAGTCAGGATGAAATCAATGAGCGAAATCAGCACGGGAATGAGCCGTGTGCTCGTGAAGCTTTCTTTGCGGCGTCTGCATTAAAAACCAGTTGCAGGACTTGCCAATAGAGAGGCACAGGGTCGATATTTAGTCCTATTCTCATATCTTTCATTCTTTTTTTGGCCAAAACAACGGTAGCGGGAATTGGCTTTGTTCGTGATCAAGTCAAGACTGGAACCAGGAAAAAGATTCTCGCTAAACACCTTTCTACGGCCTGCTAGAAGGTGGAGACAGAGCAAAATGTTTCCCAAGCGAATTCTTGCCTATTAAGGAGAGCAGAAAAAGTCACCATACCTTTTGCAGCCGAGAAGGCACATGAGGAGTATGTACAAGGCATTGAAAATTCTCGTCGCAAGAAGAAAGTGTTTCCCGACGTCGATGTACCAGTAATTTCTGAAATATTGCTTTGATTTAATTCATTGGAACATATTTCATTTCATGGAATTAAAAAAAACTCACATCGTCTCCGTGAAAGGCCAGAAAGTGACGCGACAGTCGGCGAGGAGTGAGGATGGAGATTGGGAAAATTGTGTTTGAAGATCAGCACCGGCGTTCATGGCCAGTGCATAGGCGGTATTTATGCCCGTCTGCGAATAAGCTATACTGGGTAGAAAATCCATCCTGCAAACGGGCTCCATGAAAACGTGAAAACGGTGACAAAGCAAGAAAAAGTTTGCAGAAATCAAAGTTTGTAGATTTTGACCACAAGTTGTTGTTGCGAAAAGAGTATCGAGTGAGACAAGAGAGATGAGATCGAACAAGAGGGTCAGTGCGGTTCACATCTGCTTTCTCACGTCTCAGTGACCTCTGTCCCGCGTGATAACTAATCGGTTGCATAAATCATCGGCAACTCGCGGAGTTCGAGCATTTCCAACACGAATCATCGCGCGTGCGGAAAGCCGAAATGTGGCGGTTATCGGGACGAGCTCATGGGCAGCGGAATCCTTGAAATCGCGTCTTTCGATGTGCCTCGCGTCTCTTAATTTATGTACGTGTCGTCTTTGTTGCAAGAGGGCCGGTCTCACATTAGCGAAAAACCCAATGCTCTCGCTGCCCTCGCTTCCTCTTCGATGGCCCTTCCTTTCGCGTTGAGGCAGGAAAAAAAGACGTGTGGTTTCAGATAGATGACTACGGGTGTCTGAAAGAATGAATGAAACGGGTCGGTCGAGAAAGGGTCCGAGCACAAAATGTGAGCTGCAGGAAAACGTTTTTATGCTCCATCGTTGACCTGAATGACGTCTTCTCACTTACTGAGAAAAAGAAGGATAAAAATGACTGCCTTGCCACTTCTCTTTATTTGCAAAGGTGAGAATACAATTGAATACTGACGCTCAGCGCAATCCATTTGCAACTCATTTTCCATCGAAGCCTAAAATTGTTCTGAATGCCAAGAATTGCCAGCGGCTTGCAGAGAAAAGGTGAAGTTTCCTTTGATCTTTCAAATGGAACTTCGAGGCTGAATTTCTCCTTTCTCTCATCTGCAGCAAAGTAAACTTTTCTCGAATTTTGGGCCTCTATCGAGTACTCCCTTTGAATAAACAACCAGAACAACAACAACTGGCTATGCCGTTCCACAGACATCGCGTTCACCACAGGGCTTCACCACAGGGCGCTCGTTTGCCGTGAGTTCTGTTGAGCAAGGCTTCGTCGAACCGGTCGGTCATTCTAATTTATTGTAGCTCTACAGCACAATGTCGTTCCGAACATCGATTAGTCTTATATTCCCAGTTGTCGTTCTTCTTGTCAAGTATACAGCGGCCGGAGAAATTCAGTCACTTCCCGGTCTCTCAAGCAAGCTAAACTTTCGGCATTTCTCGGGCTATTTGAAGACTTCGGAGACGCACTTTCTCTTCTATTGGTGAGCTCGTATTTTCGCAAAGATGATTTGAAGTACTAGGTTCGTTGAATCTCAAAACAATCCGAAGACGGATCCCCTTCTCTTTTGGTTCAATGGCGGTCCTGGTTGCTCGTCGCTAGATGGTCTTCTCAGAGAGATGGGCCCTTATTTTGTCAACGACGACGGCAAAACACTTCGTGAGAATTCGTACGCGTGGAACAAGGTTACCGCCCGAAACACTATTCTGTCATCATTTCTTTCAGTTCTCCAATGTGGTGTATCTCGACGCGCCGGCGGGCGTCGGCCTTTCTTATTCGAGCGACAAAAACATCACAACAAACGACCAGCAGGCGACGAATGAGAACTACCAGGCCATCAAACGGTTCCTCGACAAATTTCCCGCTTTCCGGAATCATTCCATGTTTCTAATGGGCGAAAGCTACGCTGGTGTCTATGTGCCGATGTTATCGAAGCGTATACTCGAAGGACAAAGAGAATTCCCAATGAACGTCAAGGTTTTCTGTTTGTCAACGAAATGAACAAGACTATAGGGGATTGCCATCGGAAACGGTGGAGTTATCGGTCTGAATACGCATCTTCATCGTAGCGCCTGGATGCAATTTGCATACGCTCATGGCTTCATCAGCGAACGAGAATGGCGAATCCTGGAGCTGGAGTGTTGCAAAGGGTTTCACTTGATTTTCATCCGTCAACACGCGTTTCATAGGCGATCGTTCTTTTTGTGCGACACCATGAAGTTTGACACAAGATGCATGAAGGTCGCAGAAGTTTTCACCAATCGAAGCATTCTCGGCGGTCTCAACGTTTTTGACGCCTACTCGCCTTGCAGCAAGAACGCATCGAAGACCACAAGATGCCTCAACTACACACCTTTAACAGTCTACTTGAATGCCCCAAAAGTTCGAACAACTCTCGGCATCCCAAAAACTGTTCGTCGATGGAACGCCTGCACGTAAGAGTCCTTTTATTGCAAACTCGATTTTAGAAAGTTCTCCGAGAAGGACTATCCTCGAAAGGACAACACTGACATGAGCGAGACGGTCCAGAAGATCGTGCGCGCAAACATTTCGGTTCTTCTTTTTTATGGAGACACGGACATTGTGCTGGATTTTCTGATTGGTCAACGGTTCTCCGCGTCACTTGGTCTACCTTTGGTTGAAGAGAAGACGCCGTGGCGTTTCGATGACCAAGTGGCTGGCTTCAAGACGATCTATAAGGGACTCACATTTATCACCGTTAAAGGAGCAGGACATCAGGTCTCTTCGAGTTCCCTTGGTGAATTCGTTTCAGGCGGCGAAGCAACGAGCGCCCGAGACCGCTTACGCTATCAAGCAGTTTGTTAACTGGAAGCCCATCTGATTGTGAGCAACTCTTGTCTTGGACAAACTTTCCTTTGAAGCCACCGATTGTTCTATCTGTTATAAAGATTAAGAAAGGACAACTCACCCTGAACTTCATCAATAAGGGGTTTTTTTTATAAAAAAAAACTGATAAATTAGTTGAAGCTGCGGATTTCGGATGAAAAGTTGAAGATCGTACGCGACGTCGATAATTTGACTTAACGATTATAGCAAAACAAGCGTCGTCTTGAATCAAAATTAAGTCTGCGTCGCCTTATTCATGTTGTGTCTACATTTTTTTCATTGACGACTTGACCGGCGCGACCATGTTGTGGCTAGGCCGTATTGTCCTTTTGAGTCTCTTATTCCAAGGCAGTTGCGACTTGTTCTCGGCGACTGACGATATCAAACTCATGCTACGACAGGAAAGAGAGATAACTCCACTAATTCGTCAGCTTATTCGAAGCGAAAAACAGCGACTTATCGAGCTTCGAAGGCAACTTGTCAACAATACTTATAAAGTGTCTTTTATATTGAGTTTTAGATTTGTTCAAGAATATAGCCGCAAGAATTATTTCGCATTAGCTTCAGCGATATATGAGAATCCCGTTGATGTCTTTGTTCTTTTCAAGGAAAAAATTCGCGAATGGAAAAAGATCAAACGAATAATCAGACACACTTTGGCAAGATCGACCCTTCAAGGTATTACAGAATACCGACAGGAGGGCGTAGGCTTTCCAACACAAGTAAGCCATTCTGTAGGTTTTCATGGTTTTTCAAGATTGACATAGAACAAACGGCCGTGGCTCTTTTCCGCCTCTGTGACACCTATAAGTTGCGCATTGCACATGTTGCAAATGGTCAAATGGGCAGAATCCAAAACAAAAAGCGTTTGACTTGTGAGGCGAATGGAAGCAAATATACACAAGTTTCCAGCGGAGAATCGTCTCGAAATAGCAAGCATTGCTTTAAAGACGGAATTTCTCAAGGAACGAGCCTACAGTGTCAGCTTGGCATGGCTAAAAAGCGTTCAAGGTTCAACAAGCATTTTTTCGCCGCAAATGCTTTCAGAAGGCCGTGTCTTTGCCTCTCATGACACTCTGCGGTATTTCAATCAGACCATCTTTTGCACCAAAGCAAGCCAAACCGAAGTAGACGTTCAGAGGCGACTGGCCACATTAGGTTGAAAAGTCTTGTTAATGACACATTTTATCTAGCTGCTCTACAAAGGCCCAGCGCATTGCCCGCTTTGAAGGACGATACCGAGCACTATTTCGCCCTGTGTCGTGGTGAGAGACAGGTTTGTCCTTTCTGTCTTGTTATAGTCAAACCATAGAGAATTTACCTCCCGCCTCCATTGATCTACACAACACGCATAGATCAACGGAGGCGCGAGGGAAATTCTCCTGGTGGGACAATGTTCAAAAGAATAGCAGACTGTCAAGTATACCTCACAAGTGTACTGCTACTACAAACGCGATCATCCTTCCTTGTTACTAACCCCATTCAAAGTGGAAATAGTTCACTTCAAGCCGCTTGTCGTCCTATTCAGAGACATCATTACCAATAACGAAATCCAATTACTGAAGGACGTCGCTCAACCAATGGTTGAAGTGTTGGCCTCGTCAAGTTACAAACGCTTCAGCTACAAAGGTCGGCCGTCTATAAAGCTGACGTGGGATGGCAGCCATCGGAACACCGAATCAGCAAAGAGTGAGACGTACTCACAATTCTTATTCGATATTACGATTAGTGCGAGTTTAATTGACTCTGACCATGAAGTCGTGGCCAGAATCAACAGACGAATGGAGTTGATGTCGGGACTTTGATTCTCCCGCTTCAGCGAGGATCTCTACATAACGAACTATGGCCTTGGCGGCCATTTCAAGCCGCATGTCGATTTCACTTTCTTCGTTCGTTGCCTTGCTATATATTTTTTTCGCTTGAAACACTTTCAGGCAACGGATAAAAACACTACAGAAGTTGTTGAAAATCGCGTTGCAGCAGTGCTCTTCTATGTGCGATATTTTTCTTTTCGACTTTCGACTTTAGCTCTCGAAACCCTCACAAGGCGGCGGTACCGTATTTCTGAAGCTGAACCTGACCGTTTTTCCAAGTTCCGTGAGCCGCTTTTCACCGAGAATTTTTTTTAGAACGATGCGGCTTTTTGGCATAACATGCATCGTAACGGCAAGGGAGATCTGACAACGTTGCACGCCGGCTGCCCACTGATGACGGGCGAGAAGTGGATTGCGATTCGATTGTTTCGTCTTGACGATCAAGTTTGTTTGCGGAAGGCAGTGATTTTTTGTTCTTGTAGCATTTGGTGCGTCCATGTGCTCTCGCTCCAAACGTGACGGAGCGCTTCGTCGGTGATCTCGGTGGCCGCGAACCCCGAACAAGTCCAAATCTCCAGCCTTGAGGGGCCCAGCAAGATTTCTCAATTAACGAATAAAGTGAACACTTGTAAATCGCAAAAATGCACAGCGGCGAGTGATTCTTTTCCGATATGAGAAGACTAGTTGCGCATCCGAAAGGAGTCTTAGCGCTCGAAAATAATAGCCTTTCTGTGGAAAAACCTGGGCGCCACAGCGGAAACATCCACATGCACACTATTTTACTGTCCTTCTCATAAACGGCTCGAAAGCATTGGTCGTCTGAGCTTTTCGACTTTATGTGACAGAGAACACTTGAAGAAGACTTGGCTGTTTCTAGATGAAGCTCCACGGTCACCTTCCGGTTTTCGAAAGCAGGGGGGGGGGGGCGCTAGCTCTTTAGAATCTCGG